>JAOWBW010002578.1:0-67787 GCA_026119855.1 Campanula takesimana
GATGCTATTGAAGGCTATGTGAATGGGGACAAGTAAGCAAGGAAAACAAAAAAATTGTGGTGCAAAGAAAATTCAACTGCTTCATGAGAAAGGATGGTGAAACATTGAGAAAAACTTATGATCGCTTCTGTGTTGTTGTAAACGCTTGTAAATCTCTTGAACTACTTTCACTAATAAAGAAGTCAATTCTCAATTCTTAGATGCGCTAGGTCCAGATATGTGCACAAGGCAAGTCATCTAGATATTCTGGATTTTTAGATACTTGGCCTCTGCGCAGCTAGCTTATACGCTAACTTAAAAGTGTATGAGCTAAACTTGATCGAATTGATGAAAACGAAAGCCAAAGGAAACGTGTTTCCTATGTTGCGCAAAAGGAACCTGCGCCTGCTCAAAACTCAGACAAAGTATCCACTTCCTCTCTGCTTTGAAATGATGATGATGACTTCGCTATGTTCGTAAGCGATTTCAAAAGTTCAGGAAATCCTCAAAGCCAGGATCCTCAAGTAAAGCTCCAGTAAAATTCTCTCGTGGCAAAGACTCAAAGAAAGATGATGATTTGGTTTGCTACAACTGTAGAAAGCCTGGTCATTTCGCTTCAAATGTCCAACACCAAAATTTGAGTACATGAAGAGGACAATGCGCAAAGATCGTATAAGCAGCGCGGAATGGGTTGCTGAAGAGACTGCGCAGACAATGAGCTCAAGACAATGGGTAGAGAACGCACACAGAGGAAAAGTAATGAAGATGACTCCGAAGACGGACTGCTCTGCTTGGTGGCAAATGCTGATAGTGATTCAGACAACGATCCTGATGTTAACACAGGTGCTGCGCCCAAAGCCAATTAAGAAGAAAGGTCCCACTATCACTGAATTGGTAGAAATGGGGAATCTGACTCCAAGCAGACAGAATGGCAAGTACTTATTTGCCAGAGCAGATCTAACGAAGAAATTTGTAGCTGCGCCTTCGCGCAAGGAATCTCTTGAAATTCCTGCTAAAATTGAATTGAAAGGATGTCTCTGCTCTGCTGTTGAGCGTGAAACTATTTTTCAACAAGCTGAAAAAGGTAATCAAGAAATTTAATTCTATGAAAGAAGCAGTGGACTTATCAATTGGAGAATTTTCACAGCTTAAGACGGAGAAAACTGTTCTGAAATCTGAAATCACTCCTTAAGGAGCAGATTAAGAGCATGACTCCTCTCTTACTGACAAAAACCGTTTCTGACAGACCAAAATGCGTTATTTAAAGTAAGAAACGAAGAATTGGCTGCGCAGCTTGCTGATCTCACAAAGATCACAGATGTGTGGACCAAATCTCGTGTCACTATGGATCAAATTCTAGAAACCCCAAAAAGCCAGTGGTGATAAAGAAGGCTTGGGGTTCTCAACTAGTGACGACTTTAAATGCGCAGTTTGTGCTGAAAGAGAAAAGGAATTTACACCACAGCACACTATTGAAATTCCCAAAGCAAAGCGTTCCACTTCAATGGGTAAAGGACAGAGAAAGTCAGAGACAAATTTCCATTATGTCTACCCAAAGAAGCAAACTGGAAAAGCCAAGGGTAAGGCTAAAGTTGAACCTGCGCATGACAACTCATATTCTGACTATGCTTGCGCTTCAACTTCAAATGTCAAATCTGCGCAAAAGGGTCATGCGCATGAAACATGCCCATGCGACCCCACCAGATGCGCATTCTTAAGAAAGCGCACCAAACCTCAGAAAATGATATTTGTCAAAGCAAGTTCATCTGCTCCAGTAAAGAATGCTGCGCCAAAGAAAGTAAAGAGTTTGTAAAAACTCAATCTATAGTGGCTTTCATCATTGTGTTGTGTGTGATGGTTTAGGTCACCAGGCTGCAGAATGCTTTTTGCGATTTGCTCCTAATGCCAAGGGACGTAAAAATCCTAAGGTCAGACAGGAGTGGGTTATCAAAAGTTGCTAACTCTAAGACCCAAGAATAAAGGGGACCTGCGTTTTTAATGTCTATCTTTCAGGTCTCCTGCTTTACTGCGCACTCTTCACAACCTAAAGCGCACATATATGGTATCTCGACAGTGAATGTTCTAGACACATGACTGGAGATGTCACAGCTCTTGAAGATGTGCATGAAGGAAGAGGTCCCTCAGTAACTTTTGGTGATAACAACAAAGGGCACATAGTTGGATATGGAAGAATCAGAAAAGATAAAGTGTGCATTGAGAAAGTTGCACTCGTAGAAGGACTCAAGCACAACCTGCTATCCATATCTCAATTCTGCGATAAAGGTTTGGAATGTCATTTCACTGCTACGCACTGCTACATCAAAGATGGCATATCCGGACTAACTTTGCTCACAGGGACTCGTAAGACTAATGTTTACATTATTGATCTTACTGCTATAGATTCTATCACTAATCTCTGTTTTGTAGCAAGAATGTAGTGAAAGCAGCTGGCTATGCATAAGCGCTTAAGTCATTTGAACTTCAAATATTTGGCTAAGCTTGGAAGGGAAAATCTTCTCAAAGGACTTCCCAAAGTAGCTGACCATCATGATAGAAAATGCGCAGCATGCCTGCTCGGTAAACAACCTAAGCAGTCTTTCTCCAGCAAGATTGCTTCCTCAACTTCCAAATGTTTACAACTGCTTCACATGGATTTGTTTGGAACCGGTCACCACTGCAAGCATTGGAGGAAACAAATATACCTTAGTCGTGGTGTGATGACTACTCAAGATACACATGGGTCGAAATGATGATATCCAAAGATGACTGCTATGATATATTGACTGCTCTCTTTCGAAGGCTCCAAACTCAAAAGGAAGACGACATCGTTAGTGTTAGATCAGACAATGGAACTGAATTCAAAAAATAACGGTATTGCGCAATACTGCGATGACCATGGAATTGATCACAATTTCTCCGCTGCTGGAGTCCTCAACAAAATGGGGTTGTGGAAAGGAAAATCGCACGTTGATTGAGGCTGGGAAAACAATGATCGCAGAAGCTAAGCTTCCAAAGTATTTCTGGGGAGAAGCCGTCAACACTGCTTGCTTCACTCAGAATAGATCCCTCATCAACAAAACCCAACACAAAACTCCATATGAGCTATGGAGAGGAAGAGCGCCCAACATTGCTTTCTTCAAGATTTTTGGCTGCAAATGCTATATCCTCTACAATGGTAAAGATCATAGAGGTAAATTCGATGCAAAGTAGATGAAGGTATTTTCGTTGGGTATGCCAAACATTCTAAAGCTTTTCGTGTTTTTAATAGATCTACTCTAGTAATTGTAGAATCTGTACATGTACTTTTGATGAGCATTCTCTCCTTGAGCCACATTGGCTCCCAAATTGATTGATGATTCTGCTGAGCATGTTGAGACAGGTATGCAGCCTCAAACTGCACCTGCGCTGAATGATAATCAAGTTAATCAAAATCAGAATAAAGCAAGACCATCGCATGCGCATACACCAGATGCTGCGCCAGAAGTGACGACTCCTGATGCGCAAATTCCTCCTCCTGCGCATGATGTTTCTCCGCTTCAGCAAATCACTTTTGATGATCGATGCTGGAGCAAATGAAGATACCATTGAAGATCTTCGTATTCCTACCACTCAACCTAACTTACCTCCGAGGTTCGTGAAGTTAGAGATCATCCAACTTCAAACATCATTGGTGATCTCAATGTAGGGGTTCGTACTAGGAGAGCATCAAACTTTGATGATGAATATCACTCTTTTATCTCTCAAATCGAACCAGAAGAGATTGATGAAGCGCTCCAAGATTCAAGTTGGGTTACTGCTATGCAAGAAGAGCTTAACCAATTTGAGCGCTGCAAGGTTTGGACTTTGGTACCCAGACCTCATGACCAAGGAGTTATCGGTACAAAATGGGTATTCAGAAACAAGATGGATGAGAATGGAAGCATCACCAGAAACAAAGCAAGGCTGTTGCGCAAGGCTATAGGCAAGAGGAAGGAATCGACTACGACGAAACATTTGCGCCTGTAGCAAGACTTGAAGCTATAAGAATTTTCTTAGCTTATGCGTCTCACAAGAAATTCAAGCTTTATCAAATGGATGTGAAAAGCGCCATTCTCAACGGCGAACTCCAAGAGACGCTGGTCTAGTAGCACAACCTCCCGGTTCGAAGATAGCAAATTTCCAAATCACGTCTTCAAACTTCAAAAAGCTTTGTATGGAGTTAAGCAAGCTCCAAGAGCATGGTACGATACCCTATCAAAATTCCTGCTAGAAAAGGCTTTAAGCGCGGTAAAATCGACACAACTCTTTTTATTGCTAAGTATAATGATCATTCTTTACTTGTTCAAATTTATGTCGATGATATTATATTTGGTTCTACTAATGAGTTACTTTGTAAGCGCTTCGAGAAGCTCATGAAAAGAAATTTTGAAATGAGCATGATGGGAGAACTCACTTTCTTCTCGGGCTTCAAATCAAACAATTAAATGATGGCATCTTCATAAATCAAGCCAAGTACACAAGGGACTTAATCAAGAAATTTGGACTTGAAATGCTAAAGCATACGACACTCCAATGGCCACTGGCAATAAGCTTGACAAAGACTTAAAAGGTAAGAAAGTTGATCAAACTTTATATCGAGGTATGATTGGCTCTCTCTCTTTATCTTACTGCAAGTAGGCCAGATATTATGTTTAGTGTTTGTGTCTGTGCGCGCTATCAAGCGGACCCTAGAGAAGCGCACTTAGCTGCTGTTAACGCATTATTCGTTATCTTTCTGGAACTGTTAACCTTGGACTTTGGTACACCAAAGATTAGAATTTCGATTTGCTAGGTTATTCAGACGCAGACTACGCAGCATGCACAATAGACAGGAAAAGCACAAGTGGGACTTGTCATTTCCTTGGAAATCGACTTGTTGCGTGGGCAAGCAAAACAAGCTGCTGTGTCCATTTCCACTACTGAAGCTGAATACATTGCTGCTGGAAGCTGCTGCTGCCAAATCCTTTGGATGAAGCAACAACTAGTGGACTACGAAATTAATGAAGGAAATTGTCCAATTTTCTGCGATAATATGTCCACCATAGCAGTATCTAACAATCCCGTCATGCATTCAAAGACAAAGCACATCGACATCAAATATCATTTTCTCAAGGACCACGTGGAAAAGGGAAACATACATTTAGAGCACGTGGGCACAGATAATCAAATTGCTGATATCCTCACAAAGGCTCTTGATGCAAAGAGATTCATCTTCTTGAGAGGAGAAATGGGTATGCTTGAACTCAGCTAATTTGTCCATATGATTTGTTATTACTAACAATCTTGTGTTTGGTTGATAAGTATTCATATAAGTTTTGTGCATTTACGCAACCCCTGCGCAACACTGTACTGCGCAGTAATTCATTTGCGCATGAAACTAATGAGATTTAAAGAATCTATTACGCTACCTAAAGCTCTGCGCATGACTTTAAGATGCGCAATTCTTCGTGGATCGCAGGTAAGTACTCTATTAATTAGAAAATACACATAGGTCCCTAACTGAAAAGTCAACGCTAATTCACAAGGGTACTTGTGTATTTAAAATTTTCCCGCGCCTTTATTTTTTGAATCTTTTTGGGAAATTACTATTTTACCCCTGCGCATATCCCAGTGTCATCAATGCAAACTGCGATTGTGACAGCGCCTGCTTTCGAATGTCTGCTCACCATTAATGAGGAAGGTGATGCGACAACCGTCAAACACTATTTCGCTGACACACGCGCGCGAAAAGACTGCGCACGCGCGTTCCCCATTCGGCCACGTCACCCCGCTAACGTGCGCCCGTTCTTTCACTAACTCCGCATTAATGAGGAAGTTGACTCGACTTGACCGACCTAGAACTTCTCACTCATGCTCGAGCTAGGCCTGCGCACGCGCGCATCCGGTTGGTCCACGTCATCGCAGCACGTGTCCCACTTCTGCGAATTACATCGCTACCCCCGCGCTGACGTCACGCATTTTCCTTTTCTGGATAAAGACAATCAACCGCATCTTTCTCTCTCTTCTGCTTTCAATCTCTTTCACCAAATCTCTCTCTTTCTCACTCATTTCTTACCAACTTCCAGAAGTTTCCCCTTTTCAATCATTTTCTCATTCTCTGCAATCTCTCTTGCTTCTCCGAAGTTTTCCTTTTCTTCTTCGTTGACTATCTTCAACCGCATCTCTCTCTCTCTCTTCTCTGTCAACACTTTTCTTCTATAAATGGATCCCCGAAAATCGAAAGCAAAGGTAGTTGAAATCCATGAACCGGTCGTTGAGGTTCCACTCGAAGAAACCAAAACCGTCGACGATATGGTAAGAACTTCTGATCCTCAAAACTCAGTTTATTCATTAAACGCCAGTGTGTTATTTCGAGTTCTTGAAACTCCCTTTTTCGATTTCTCTCTTTCTGTTAATCATTTTTGAAATCGTTTGGTGTTTTGGGTTCGTCTCTCTCTGATCTACTCCTTTATGTACTTTATTTTATGATCAATGCTCTTTTTAATCGCTTTCTGCAGATTTTTGGTCCGAAAATTTCCTGAGCAGACGAACAGTTATTCTTGATTTCTGGGCTTATTTTGTTGTTGTTGACTTTCATACTTGCTTGGTTGTTTTCGTCTCAGTTATGCGGTCATTTTGACATGCTTTTTGTTCATTTTGGTCAATCTTTGATTTTTAGTGTTCATGGTGTTCTTCATGTCCTTGAACAGTCATTTCGTGTTCTTCAAGTTCTTATTCTTTAAATATGCTTTGGCTCGCTTAATTTTCTTCAAGTGTTTATGATTTTGCGCATGCATCCTTGTATTTTGCGCATTCTTTATATCTTGTATGGAGTTTCTGCGCATCAATTTCTTTGCATTATCTGCGCATGCGCAAAGCTCCATGCGCAAGTATATTTGTCTAAACTATTTCTTGTCTTGCGCAGAATTCTTTCTACTTTCTACAAGGATGGGAATTAGATATCGCTGCGCTACAAAAAGACGCAGTGGGCCGCAAAATCATCAATCTAATGGACGTTTCTGGAATTCTTCCTCTCTTCACATTGATCAGGACTTCTATGTCCCTTCATTGGTGGATGAATTTTTCGAGAGCGCAGAGCGTGTAACCATGACGCACAAGCACACCAGGGAAAAGATCGATGTGATCCGCTCCATTGTTCAGAACTACTCAGTGCGCATTATTCCTGCGTCACTGAAGAAGCTGTGCGGTTTCAACGTAGATGATGCGCCGGAAGTTTATTCTGAAGCTAAACAGAACAAACTAGCGCAGAAACTGGTTGGGGAACCCACTCTTGTGAAGAAGTGGAGTGTCCATGATCGCAAGGAGTTTGGTGAGGTGATGTATCACCTGTGCACCATCATTGGCGATTCTGTGAACTGCAAGAATGGAAATAAGGGCAAGTTCATTTCCAAGCAGTGGGCTTACTGCGCTGTCGTCTACAACGGCGATGCCTTAGATTGGTCTTCAGTTCTATTTGATGAACTTTGGGACGCTCTGAAAGCTACGACAAGCGCATGGACAAAAAGGTAGCCAAATACAGAACTCACTGTAGGCTCCTTTCCAAGTATCTGATGAATATCTCTGAGCTGCGCACTTTCGTACAGAAGCGCCCAGACCTGAAGGTCCCTTGCTCCAAAACATATTCTCTTTCTCATCTATATTCACTGCGCAATGAAATTGGCCGCAGTGAGTATCGCAAGATCTGGAGCAAGGATGAGAGCCCCAACAAGGAGGCATGGGTTGATAGTGATGATGATGATGATCTTGAAGAAGCCCCTCAACCTAAGTCGAAGAAAGCTGCTGCGCAGCCCTCAAAGGCCACTGCGCTTGACGTGCCTGAAACGGCAGCTGCGCAAGCAAAGCGCAAGGGCAAAGGTATTGCTGAACCTGCGCCCGAAAAAGTTAAAGTGATTCCTGATGTCAGATCTACTGCTGGCATCAAAATCAGGACTGATGCGCCAGTTCCTCCTGCTCCCAAACCTTCGAAGAAGCGCAAGGATACTCCTGCGCCCATTCCTGCGCCATCAAAGAAAAAGTCTGCATTCACCAGACTTCCTCCTGGTACTGCTGCTCCTATTGCAGAAGAAGACAGCGAGTCTCGTATGGATGAGACTGCTGCTGAGGATGAGGCTGCGGATGATACCGCACAGGGGGAGCAGGATCCCAAGGCTGCTGCAAATCCTACTGATGCTCAGGGACGCGCAGACAGTGATGATTGGATGGATGCCGCGTTCCCTGACCCTGCACCGACAAAGGCCCCTGCTGCTGCGCCTGCTGAGGATATTCCTGTTCGAACTCCGCGCAAGAAACAGACTGTGCGCAGCACTGCTAAGGGTAAGCCAAAGGCAGCAGATCCTCCCTCACCTGAGCCAAGTGCAAGTGCCTTCCGCCGTCTCAATATTCCGGTTGGCACTACGCAACCTGGCACTTCTGTCCTCCATGATGGACTGGACTTGGAGGATGAGGATGAAGATGAGGATGAGGTTACCAAAGCTGCGCAGGCCGATGATGCTGCGCAGGGTACCCCAGTTATTGACCTCACTGAAGGGGATAAGGAGGGTGTGGTGCGCTCAACGGATACGGACAGCAGCAGTGCGCACTCTCCTGCGCAGATGTCACCTGCTGCTGATCCTATTAATCTATCTCCTCAATAGCCTTCTCCTTCGCGCACTCCTCCGTTCGATCCCTTATCAACCAACTCTCCACCAAAGGCCTCCGCACAAATTCCTCCTGCTTCATCAATTCCAGCGATCTCCACATCTTCTCTCTCCACGTCAACTGAACAGCGCCAAATTCTTCAAGCCTTGAATACTATTCAAGTGAACCAACTGGCAGCGCAGTCTCAGATGGCGCAACTGCTTACTTCACAGACAATGCTTCAAGAGCATCTTGATGCGCAGCGCATAGAGATTGCTGCCATTAAGAGGGAGAGGAGTACAACAAAGCCAGGTGCAAGTACCTCCGCCGGCCCCTCTGCGCAGAAAATCCCCGATGCTCTAGATCAGATGATTTTTGACTCACTGAAGTCAATTGCTGGGATGCTCGAAGACGTTTGCACCTACACCGCGATTAATGACGGGTTTGTAGGATTGCTGAAACGTCTGCGCAAGAGTCTAGCCGATGGCCTGCATGAAGGCTTTGCGGAAATAGAAGCACAGATCTTGGAGAAGACTATGCAAGGTGGTTCTGCGCAAGCTAGTGCGCTCAACATGGAAAGTGTCAGGGAGTGCATTACTCAAGCGATGACTGATTTCGCTGATGGGTTCAACGCTAGGATGGATCAAGCAATGTTCGACATTCAAGCCAGCGTGAATACTCAGCGCCTCCACACTGACCAACGACTGGAAGCTACGCAGACCACCATCTTGAATACCATAGAGGCTGCGGAGCAATCCTACTTCAACCAAATGACTGCTCATCAATTGCAATATAAAAATAACTTCCAAGAGCTGCGGGACGACAACAGAGATATGCGCAGAGGAATTGTTACATATGTTGAAGAAAGTGTTGCGTTCAGGGAAAGGTTTCAAGCGCTGAAGATTGAACTTATGAACAAGTTCAACAGCCTGCAGAACGAGCTGCGTGAAGCCCTGCATCGCATTAATATCAATTAGTTTCTTGTATTTTTGTTTTGGCGCAAGGTATTTTCTTTTGTGCGCAATTTTTTTTGTTTTTCTCTTTCAAACTTGTAATCTCCAACTTTATCATTTCAAGTTTTATGAGAAAATCGCATCATTAGTTTCAAAACCTTGTTCAATTCAAACTTTTCGTTTGTGGAACAATGAATGCTTTATTTCACGTCATGCGCATATTATTATCTGCTCATATTTTCTACGCATGATGTTTAAACATTCAGTTTAAACGCATACTCAAACTAAAATTCACATTATTTGTATGCGCTGCATGTTATTTCTGTCTTTCCCATTTTGTAAGTTATATCTTTTGGATAGACTAGAAATCTATAGCATTGGCTAGTGTGTGCATTGACTTGAGGCATGATTGACCATTTTCATTCTTATGAACATGCTATTATCAAGTACAATGAATTGCCTTTGTTATAGTAGGTAATGTCATCAATCCTTTAGGGGGAGATTGTTGGGTATGCTTACTTCTTAACCCTCCTATTTATGTTAGAAATGATTGATACCATCACCTAAGAGTATTTTATGGACTTTAGAACCCTATGTAAGAAGTTTTATAACTTCATTTTTTAGCATAGTCCATTTTATAGTATAGGCTTAGAATATAGGACTTGGAGCGAAGAAGGAATGAAGATCTAAGCAAGACTGTGGTTACTTCGCAGGACTCTCTGCGCAGGACATCACTGCGCAGGTCTCCTTGCGCAGCATTCAACCTTGCACAGTTTTCAATGCATTCAGATCACCTAACTTGGAAAGCACTCAGAAGATGTACGCTTAGTTGTGCATAAACGACAAATCCTGCACACTCAGCATAGCCAAGGTGGAGATGCGCTCAAACATAATATTTCAAATGGAGACAGCTGTCAACCTTCCAGATGAAGCGTTTGAATTTGGTCTCCATGCTCAGTCTCCAACGGCTCAAAGATACCTGCGCACCAATCACATTGTGCCAGGTCATCAACCTTGATCAGAGCTCCAACGGCTATAAAGGACACCTGCGCACCAATCCTATTGTGCCAGCTCATCGTCCTTGCTCAGAGCACCAACGGCTAGTTTTAAGCTCTCTGCTATAAATAGCCTGCTCATCTTCATTTCCAAGTTGCTAGAGTTTGTGCTTACAAGTATTCCTGAAGTTCTGAAGTTTGCTACTTACTATTCCCAGATTCAAGAACAACCTTCAAACCTTCAAACTCCTGCCCAGATCCTAAGCCTTATATCACCAGAATTCTTCGTGCTCTTCATCTCTTAGATTCATAGAGCCAGAATTTCTCCCACACCACACACCTCTTGAAGCTTCGATCATATAGATCTTACTTCTTGAGAAACACCGGTTTAGTCTAGGATTTGCTCTTCATTGATTAGATTTTGATTTGAGTTTTGATTCGTTGTAATCTTGTAAAAGCTCCTCATATCAATATATATCTCATTAGAAAATCCAAGACTAACCATCTTGTAGAGGACGTAGATCTTTCATCGATCGAACCTCTCCAAATAGCTTGTTCATTATTTCTGCTATTTACTTCCTGCTTAGTTATTTCTGAATTACTGCTTTGTTTGATCTTACCAGATTGCTGCTATTGCTGCTGTGTTTGTTATTGCCTATTGCCTTAGAATCCGATTTTATCCAACAGTTTAGCCAAACCTTAGCGCGTGCGTTTTTACCCTGCGCAGTGTTGCTTTAAATTTTCGCTGTGCATTTCACACTCTCTCTGCGCGCTATACTTAGCTTATTTGAGAACTGTGCGCATAAGCCATTGATTTGCAAAAAGGGTTTGAAAAAAATTTTAAAACGCTATTCACCCCCCCTCTAGCATTTTTCATACCCTTGTTGCCCCTCTGGGACCAACAATATTCAAAGATACAATATTGATACTCTTGTTGTTTTTTCTCTTCAAATGATATTATAATGATGTTTTGAGCTCTTGACCATGCTATGCTATTTATCTTGTGTATATATATCATGCATGAATGAGTATCAAATCCTTGCGTGTGTTTGATTCAAGGGATTTTCAAAGAACCAACTTGTTTCCCCTCAAAAAACCTTGAATCTGTCAATAGCTTGTAATATCACCTTGTGAGAACTCATGTAATCTGACTTAGAAGCATGGATAAATGTTGTTTTGTGTTTTTAATATGTATATATATGCATGTTCAAAGTTTCATGTTCATAGCTTTTCATTTGAGTTAGTTTTGATAGGTGTTTTCATGACATAAGTGAGATGCCAATAATCTGTCCATATGGTACCTTACTGCCTTATTGCTTTGTTTAGGCATAGAAAAATTGGGTTTTTGTCTTAGACCACAAAATATAACTTGTTATACACAGAACAAGGAACATGAGTATGTAAATAGAATATTTTTAGCCTCAGTGGAAGAGGCTCTTTCCATTTTTTGTTTGAGCTCTCTGTTCTCAAATTTGTGCTTGTCCATTTCTGACATCAAAAAGTCAGAAGTGTTTTGAATGACTTAAACTTGTTTTTTGAACTTGAAACTCTCCATATATTCACTTTGACATGTTAGGAGAAACTTTAATGTTTTGTGTCCCCCATCATTCCCCCGTTTTGATGATGAAAAAAGTGGATACGTTAGGGATGTATGAAATTCTGTCAAACTGGGCTGTGAAAAGAATTGCCTTGCATGCTTTGTTTGAACACCATAACATGCCCCTAAAATCAAGGGAAAAATCATGGTAGATGTTTAATGTGTGAGGAAGTTTTATTGACCTTTACATTCCATATTGGATGAGTACAAGAACAGGTACACAAAGGAAGGTGCACAGCAGTCCCTGAAAATGTTTAGGGACGGAGTTTCGGACATTTATTTGTTTTGGGAATTGTTTCCCTTTTTGTGCAAATGTAAATACTAATCCCCCACCCCTTCTTGTGTTTTATTCACTGTATATAAATGATAAAACCATTTTCTAAAACCAAGTGTGAGTCCACCCAAATCGACTCCCATTTGTGAATAAAAATGAACCTTCCTAGAATAGGAAGACCTCCATATATTAAACCACCATTTTTTGTTAGGGCACAAAATAGCAATTCAAAAGGCATAAAATGAATCTACGTGGCATGCATATAGAGACCATCATGGGCGAAGAGAATGCCTAACCCTTTCTCTCTTCGTAACTTAGCCCCCGAACCCACTTTCTCTAAAAAAGGTTTTTTCTTCGTTTTCCTAAAATTAAAATGAGGCGGCGACTCTTGCAATTAAATCACAGCATCAAGAGGAAACCATTGTGTGGGAACCGAGCGCATTTCCAAAAGCGCATCAGCACGAGGCGAACCCGAATCGCTTTCGCGAGCGATCATTTCGAGGTTCGGTTTCGAGCGCGGGCTCTCACAGTGGCGACTCTGCTGGGGACTTGTTTTAAAGTGGGCTAGACTCTAAATCTTTGTGTGTGCCATCCTTTATGTGCCTTACTTGGGGTGTATATATCTGTGCCCTAACCTCTGTTTTGCAGGGGCGTTTTTTCGCTTATCTTATTTGTATATATGCATTGCGTAGTGAGTGATTCCCCAAAAAAGGGGTAAAACAAGTAAAAAAGGGAAAAAATGATTTTCTTGTTTCTTTACGTGCTTTCAAATGATTTTTTCGAACTCATAGATACCTCACACACATGCACGTTTTTTGAAAAGCGTCTTAGAATCTCAACCCGAGACGGTAAACCTGGGGCATAAGGGAGCTCACTTGACTTCCCCATAGGGTCAACGGTATACTGTTTCCCCCTTAGCAGCTCCTACGGTCGCTGTGATGGGTGTAAGCCAAGCTTCAAAAGCCGAAATGCGATGTCCATATTCTTTCGAAAATAAAACGTCACAGACTTCATGTCGGTTTTTGTCTAAACAATTTTACTTCAATCCTATGAATTCCCAAAAGGTTATAATCGACCTCAATTGTGGATATCATGTTGAAATTCTTGGATTGACTTGAAATTATCAAGACCCTCACATAGACCGTAACCGAGTGGTGGATCCAGAAAGAGTATAGGCCCTTCGTTAGGGGCTCGGACGGCCAATAGTACATGTGAAAAACGTTGGTCCTATACTTTGGAGAAGGTATCCACTATTCCAGGATTCCATGCGAAAACATGTCAAAACAAAGCAAAGTGCTTGTCCGGCATCCATAGGTTTGTGCATTGCTTGCGCTTCAAATTTCGAACAAAAAGAAAAACAAAAAATTGGCTTCTTTAATTCATAAAGCTTCATTCCCCGGAAATCTAAAATAGGTTTCCTTTTTCATCCATCTTGTAGAGGGAGAATTTCTTCTTCTTCTCTAGCGCGACATTCAAGGTCCGTTCCAGGCACCGCTTTGATCAAAGTTCTACTCCGGTTTTCATCATCGATTATGGCCAACAAAGGACAGGCATCATCAAACTCGGCTAAGGGTTTCCCGGACTTAGAGCCAGGGTATGCACTAGAACAGTGGTTGGAAAGGTTCTTGCATGATCACACCAATCGTATGATCAGCATATTCCAAGGACATCAAGAAGAAATGTTAGACCTTGTGGCTACCCTTTTGAAGAAATTGGAGCTCAAAGATCTCCAAGCACTCCATTTCCAAGATGTAAATTCCAACGCGAACTTTCACTCCACCCGAGATATGGGACTCAAGACTTGTAATGATATCTATATGGGAGCTAGCGAAATGGTGACAACAAATAATTTGAACCCTACTGCCTCTCTAGAGACACGTGAAACTTCAGTGAAACCCACAGAGATCTATTCATCAAGCAGTTCGCAGAAGAGGTTTTGTCATAATGGTAGATACTTCAACAATTTGAATGCCCCATTGTCTGTGGTTTTCAAGACCTAAGCGCTCAAGGATTGCTAAAGCCAGTGGAAAACTATCGTCCCGAAAATCCCACCTATGGAGATCGAAGCAAGTTATGCCAATATCACCAAGCCCGCGGCCACGACACTGATTCATGTTGGGCACTCAGGAAAGCAGTCCAAGACCTTTTTGATGAAGAAGTCATTGAAGTGCCCGTGCCAGAGACAAGCCGTCTGTGTAATAATCTCACTGCCCAAAGGCCTGTGACTCCATGCTATGTAAAACCTACCCCATCGGATTTTTGCACCAATTGTCAAATCTAAGGAAAAAGGTTTGGTACGAAATGGGGATAGGCACTTTGATGAATTCGAGAGCCCGCTATCCAATATCTTCTATGGGTTGGTTGCTCTAGGGATTATGAAACCTATTGAAGGATACAAGCTACCCAGACGATTGCCCAAGCACTTTAACCCCGCAGAGCTCTGCGTGTATCATCAATCCGTGGGTCACGATACAAACTCTTGTTGGTCTCTCAAGCATGTTATCCAAGACCTCGTAGATCACAGAGTTATGCCAAGGCCACCTCTAAGGGCCTCATGTTCGAGTAGTTATCCCAGGGACTCATCAACCCCCGAGGAAGGTGTTTCCCCTTAAATATGATTGGATCTCATCAACCCCGAGGAAGGTTATCCCTCTTTTGCTGGTAATAGAAGTGTGTTGACTCGTAAGGTCGTGCCTCTAGTGCATGGATCTCTTTTTGCGTGTGACTAGGCTCACCGCCCCAACTCCTAATCCTGTTCTTTTTGCGTAATACTTAGTAATATGCTCACACATCTTCTTTGTCTTCTAAGTCTAAGAGTGTGTTGTTGTCTTCGTGCTTTTATTTTATTGCTTGTCATGTAAATGTTTCAGTCAATGAACTTGCCTTATAACCAAGTGCCTTGTAAATTGCGTATCTTGTAGATCTGGACCCGCAAACAATTAATCTCACTTAAATAAAAGCAATCAATGAAATTTGAACAAAAAATTAGACTGTGATTAATTGAGATGGGAACTAGGGCCGAAGGCATCCGACGAAGTTCACAAAGGCGATCGACAAAGTCACCCGACAAACAAAGATTTCAGGGTGCAATCAAAGACATGTTCAGAAGGGCCAATCAAACGAAAAAGGCCAAAGACTATCACAGTGATGCCAACGCAAGTGTCGGCGATTTTCCTTTAATGTATAATGTGTTGTAAATTCTCGCATTTTGTAAATTTATGTTTCAGAAGCTATATGTTTCTTCTTGAGTGAAAAAAACAAAAAAAAAAAGATGAAAGAGAGCAAAAAAGGAGAAGTTAAAAAAAAAGAAAAAGAAAAAAGAAAGAAGGAACATTATTCATTTACTTTGGTACATATCATTCGCTTTATTGTTTAATTCAATTGTTTTAGAAAGGATATCGCGACACTTCAAGTTTATGTGTATGCCTTCAACGACGGCATCTGGCAATTCATAATGAAGACTTCATCGCTCGTTACACTAAGAACGAGACGTGGACCGAGGGTCCGACAATCTCATGTGACATTATCAATTTCAAGGAGCACCGCGCTGCGAAGCCAATCTGAATTAAAGAAGATCTCGATCTTTCAACTTTGGGCAAAGTACCATCGACGACGACAACTGGTGACTTCAGTTGGAGACCAACGTGCTGTACCAACCCCTTACACTGAGGGAGCCCAAAACGACGTAATCAATCTTGGAAAGCGAGACAACAGCGAAGGCCTCTCATCAAACGAGGTCAAACGGCGGCGCGAATCATAAGTCATGCCCAACGATGTTCTCATCTTGATTTGTCACGGTCTAATTTGAGTTTAAATGATTTGTGAAGCTTATCTAAATGAAAACTAAAATACTAATCTGACGCTATAAGGGTCCATCTGATTTTGAGGCACTTGACCATTAACGCTTGTTTAAGTCTTGAGTCTTTGATTTCAATGTGTAAGCATACTTTTCCCGAGTATAGGGGCTTCCCCCTACCCTCGTCCTTCCGTCATCTAATTTCTGCGCAAACACAATGTCGGAGATCCCACTAGGATTTCCCTTTGCTTCTTAAAACATTGGCCTCGTGCCTTCCCCTGCCAACTCCTGCAAGTTGTCACAGCAAAAGAGACAAAGGAATGCTATTCCTTAGATTTCAAACTCTCAATTTCGGCAAGTGATCTCGAATGAATGAGAACGAACTGGGGCTGCATGTCAAAGTTTCGGGTTTTGTTTCAAGAGCAATGATGTGGCTTCATGACATTACGATTTGTTGAGAAGGGTTTGTTCCGGGTAACACGGAAATTCAGATGGCAGAATGCCAGGGTATAAGACAACTCTCAATGACAGTTGATTCCTCAAAGAAGGAGTATTGAATGTCAGAACATGTGAATCATGATCAACAGCAAAGCCTCAAATGTGGGATGACTCTCATAGACAGTCGGTCCCTTAATGTGGGAATCAATAGAAACAAAGTGCCATCTCGGATTGTCAGTATGGCCTGCGAAGCTCAAAGCTCTTTTCTTCAGCAACATCGGGATTGCGGCCCACCGAGAAACTCTCAAAGACAGTTAACCCGACTGATTGGGTATTGTGTATCAGAAATTTTGAATTGCCTCCAACAGCAAGACATCGAACACTTGAATAACTCTCAATGACAGTTAAGACCCCAAAGGTTGAAATGCCAAAACATGAAGTTGTGTCCAAACGACAAATGCTACAAGAGGTTCATATGCCTGATTCAGGGGGTTGTCCTATAGCATGACTGGGGCTTCCATAGCCAACATCTGAGGTTGATCTTTGCGAGACACTGGGGCTTCAGCAGCAAGAATGTTGGGGGTCGATATCAGAAAGAACAAATGGGGTTTCTTCAGCCAGCAACTGGGGCTGACCCAACTATAGCATCCGGAGATACCGTTGAGTAATCTTGATCAAATGGGTGTTCGAAATTGACCTTTTGAGTGCGCGCGCTAGGATTTCGGCTTCGCTTCACCATACACATATCCATACTCCTCATTTTCGCAAAAATGCAAAATTCATAATAAAGTACAATCCATTCCATTCATGATTCTCCCTCTGATTCATTCATGAGCTTTCAGTCATTAATTGATAACAAGCAAAGTTTGAGATGCGAGCGATGCACATGAGTCAAATAAAAGAAAAAATAAATAAAAGAAAAATCAAATGCAAAAGGAATCATCGTGCAAAAGGAGAAATTTGACTTTCACCCTCCAAATGAAAAGCGGTTGCAAAATGAAAAGGGAATGTATTCTTGTCCCAATCTTTCTCTGAATCTCTCAATTTTAAGGATTCCAATCCGTGTATGTGTTCTAAAAATTTTGTTGCACATGAATGACACTCTCGAGCACATTAATGTCAAAGATATATTTCGCTTGCTCTTGGAAATCTCTTGCAGGTACAAATCGCACACCCTGCCACATCGTGGTCCTCAAAAGAAGTTTCCTCATCAACATCAATGCTAAGGGAATGAGATTTCCCTATGCCCTTTCTGCAAAATCAGTTTGACTTGCCAACTTCGAACTACGGTGGTCTGATTCTCGAAAGAGATACGTAGGCAGCTTGAATTTTCAGGCACGACCACATACTTGCAAAAAATCTTATGCAGGTACGAAGTTGGAACCACACAATGAATCACATCTTGGTTTCACAAAGAGGTTGCTCATTGCAAGCGATCAAAATCCCACAAGAGTTGCAGGAGCTCCAAAAGCGAAGAAGCTTAAACTGTGAAATAATCAAAAACCCCTATTAGGAGAATCAGGGATCCAAAATGAGGTTGCAGCACTCAAAACAGTACCGATGGGTCACGCGAAGTGATGGTTCATTGCTTGATAAAGCACAAAAATCTCATCACACAGCAATTCAAAGGCAGAGGAATCTGAACAGCGCAGAATGCAGCGTATCCTTGATTTTATTTTGTGCATATAAATAGCTTCAGTTGTTTATTTCCCTTGGTCTTCTCGAAAGAGCGAGATTACCTCCCTTGAACTGCGCAACGTCGTATGTTACCCCTTTTGAAATGATGTTATTCCACCTTGGTCTTCTCGAAAGAGCGAGATTACCTCCCTTGAACTGCGCAACGCCGTATGTTCCCCTTTTGAAATGATGTTATTCCACCTTGGTCTTCTCGAAAAGAGCGAGATTACCTCCCTTGAACTGCGCAACGCCGTATGTTCCCCTTTTGAAATGATGTTATTCCACCTTGGTCTTCTTGAAAGAGCGAGATTACCTCTCTTGAACTGCGCAACGTCATATGTTCCCCCTTTGAAATGATGTTATTCCACCTTGGTCTTCTCGAAAAAGCGAGATTACCTCCCTTGAAACTGCGCAACGTCGTAGTCCCCCCTTTTGAAAAGATATGTTGTTCCAGCTTGGTCTTCTCAGGCACCCGAGATTACTTCCCCGAACTGCGCAACGTCGTACGTTCTCCATTTATGATTCCCATCCCCTTGCAAAGAGAGATCGAATCTCAATGCACCCCTTTACTCGGATTGTACCTTACGTCAATCCTTGAGTCGTGATTGGTCTTAAGCCTTCTCTTAAATTGTGTGAGTCGGTTCTAATCAGAACTACGACTCGACTTGATTCCCATGGAGGGATACGTAGGCAGTTCATAACGTTGGACTCAGTCGCCCATTCTCGTAATTTGTTGGTCAAATACCAACCCCCCAGAAAAGAGAGATGGAATCTCAATGCTCCCCCCAGCAAAGAGAGATGGAATCTCAATGCTCCCCCCAGAAAAGAGATATAGAATCTCAAAGCAATTTGTTGGTCAAATACCAACCCCCCAGCAAAGAGAGATGGAATCTCAATGCTCCCCCCAGCAAAGAGAGATGGAATCTCAATGCAATCCCCAGCAAAGAGAGATAGCTTCTCAATGCTACCCCAGCAAAGAGAGATGGAATCTTAATGCTACCCCCAGCAAAGAGAGATGGAATCTCAATGCAACCCCCTGCTTTAAATTTTAATAAACCTGAACTACATTTGGTCTGATTCTCGATAGAGATACGTAGGTAAACCGGGAAACCGGAACCGACCATTTCCTGTGTTTGATTGATTGTTTGAGTTAGAACTACGGAGGCTTGATTCTCGAAAGAGATACGTAGGAAGTCCTACTTTGGACCCAGCCGTTACACCCTAGACGATATCGAGTGTCTCTTAGTGAATCGTAGAATCCCCTTTAACAAGGAGATTCGACGAGGGGCTCTGTAGATACCCCGATCTCGCACCCCTTTTCAAACCCCGAATCGGTCTAAACCCTGAAACTGACCTAGAACCCTCGATTTGGCTGTGCGGGACTGCCGTGATCCTTATCGGTGCATCGAATGGACGAACGGACAACAAATTCATGATCAGAGCGAAAAAACGAGTAAACAGGCAAAAATTTCGTTTTTCGAGGTGCGGGACCGGAAACGGGGCCCGTACCCCTCGAACTGCTCGTTGTTATCCATTATGTGCATTAAAAATATATACTTGTCAACCCTTGCTTATTGACATCTTTCAGATATACCGGCGTGACCACAAAATTATTCCAAGCAACTTTCATGTTGGGCCCGCGGACAACCGGGACACCGGAGCGCGCACAACGGAGCAGTTGCGGAGCGGAAAGCCGGAGCTGAAAAGATGGTTATCCACATTGCAAAATATCTCATAATATCTAAGCAAGTGGTCAAGAAGAGCAAAAATATATTATTGTCGTTCCTTGCTTATGAAAATATTTCAGATATACCGGCCTGACCAGAAAAATATTCCGAGCAACTTTCATGTTGGACCCGCGGACAACCGGGACACCGGAGCGCGCACAACGGAGCAGTTGCGGAGCGGAAAGCCGGAGCTGAAAAGATGGTTATCCACATTGCAAAATATCTCAAAATATCTAAGCAAGTGGTCAAGAAGAGGAAAAAATATATTACTGTCGTTCCTTGCTCATAAAAATATTTCAGATATACCGGCCTGACCAGAAAAATATTCCGAGCAACTTTCATGTTGGACCCGCGGACAACCGGGACACCGGAGACGCGCACAACGGAGCAGTTGCGGAGTTAATGCCGGAACAAAGATAAGGAAGATGACTTGAATCCTTAGTGTAAGAAGGATAGATAATGATATAAAAAAATCACCTCCCTCCTCCAATTTACAACCTCCCCCCTCCAATTTACAACCAATTTACAACCTCCTTTCTCCATATTACCATCTCCCTCATCCATTATTTAAAGAAGAATTCATTCACACATCACACACACACCACTCTCCATATTTACCACCACCCTTACTTGCTCTCTCTCAAGTAACCCTAAAACACCCTCAACCACCACCACACCACCACCATACCACCATAGCACCACCACCACACAAACACTAAACTCAAACCCTTTCAAACACTAAGCAAAAGCCTTAGAAAACAAACAAAAAAAAAAGACTTCCCTTGGAAGCAAAGGGAGCACAACCTAGGCCTTATTCTCACCTTGTAATCACCTCAAAGGGTAAGATGTAGTGTTCTTATGTAATTTCTTGAGAGGTTTAGCCACTTGTTAGGCTAAACCTCCATTTTATATTCAAAGATACAATATTGATACTCTTGTTGTTTTTTCTCTTCAAATGATATTATAATGATGTTTTGAGCTCTTGAGCATGCTATGCTATTGATCTTGTGTATATATATCATGCATGAATGAGTATCAAATCCTTGTGTGTGTTTGATTCAAGGGATTTTCAAAGAACCAACTTGTTTCCCCTAAAAAAACCTTGAATCTGTCCATAGCTTGTAATATCACCTTGTGAGAACTCATGTAATCTGACTTAGAAGCATGGATAAATGTTGTTTTGTGTTTTTAATATGTATATATATGCATGTTCAAAGTTTCATGTTCATAGCTTTTCATTTGAGTTAGTTTTGATAGGTGTTTTCATGACATAAGTGAGATGCCAATAATCTGTCCATATGGTACCTTACTGCCTTATTGCTTTGTTTAGGCATAGAAAACTTGGGTTTCGGTCTTAGACCACAAAATATAACTTGTTCTACACAGAACAAGGAACATGATTATGTAAATATAATATTTTTATCCTCAGTGGAAGAGGCTCTTTCCATTTTTTGTTTGAGCTCTCTGTTCTCAGATTTGTGCTTGTCCATTTCTGACATAAAAAAATCAGAAGTGTTTTGAATGACTTAAACTTGTTTTTTGGACTTGAAACTCTCCATATCTTCACTTTGACATGTTAGGAGAAACTTTCATGTTTTGTGTCCCCCATCATTCCCCCGTTTTGATGATGAAAAAAGTGGATACGTTAGGGATGTATGAAATTCTGTCAGACTGGGCTGTGAAAAGAATTGCCTTGCATGCTTTGTTTGAACACCATAAAATGCCCCTAAAATCAATGGAAAAATCATGGTAGATTTTTAATGTGTTAGGAAGTTTTATTGACCTTTACTTTCCAGATTGGATGAGTACAAGAACAGGTACACAAAGAAAGGTGCACAGCTGTCCCTGAAAATGTTTAGGGACGGAGTTTCGGACATTTATTTGTTTTGGGAATTGTTTCCCTATTTGTGCAAATGTAAATACTAATCCCCCACCCCTTCTTGTGTTTTATTCACTGTATATAAATGATAAAACCATTTTCTAAAACCAAGTGTGAGTCCACCCAAATCGACTCCCATTTGTGAATAAAAATGAACCTTCCTAGAATAGGAAGACCTCCATATATTAAACCACCATTTTTTGTTAGGGCACAAAATAGCAATTCAAAAGGCATAAAATGAATCTACGTGGCACGCATATAGAGACCATCATGGGCGAAGAGAACGCCTAACCCCTTCTCTCTTCGTAACTTAGCCCCTGAACCCACTTTCTCTAAAAAAGGTTTTTTCTTCGTTTTTCCTAAAATTAAAATGAGGTGGCGACTCTTGCAATTAAATCACAGCATCAAGAGTAAACCATTGTGCGGTAACCGAGCGCATTTCCAAAAGCGCATCAGCACGTGGCGAACCCGAATCGCTTTCGCGAGCGATAATTTCGAGGTTCGGTTTCGAGCGCAGGCTCTCACAGTTGGTTTGGTTGGGTTCAAAGTAGTATTAAAGTTGTTTTGAGACTGATTTTGTAGTCTTAGTAAAGTTATAAACGTTAAGTGTTGTACCTTTGGGACGGTGGAACGAAAGGAGTATAATTTGTTCAAGTTTTGGTCTGGCGGGTGTGTTGGGTGGCCGCCCAAATCGGGCGTGCGGCCGCACGCTTATATGGAAGATTTTTGTCTTGGGACATAGTGTTTTGGACGGCCGCACAGTCTGGTGTGGGCGACCGTCCAGGGTTGCTGAAAAGTTGAGTTGTTCCATTTCAAGTGATTTAAAGTTCAATCTTGGTTTAGGTCTTAGGTGATATCCTAGAGTACCTAGAGGGTTGTTGTGGAACACCCTAGTGTTTGAAATGGGTTCCTTTGTGAACATAAGAGTTGTGGAATTTGACTAAATGTTAATTGGATTTGGTTGAACGTCTTTTGATGTGGTTTGGATTGGTTCATCTTTGTGATGTGTTTGACTTGGTTCCCTAGTTTGGAATCATTGTCCTTGGCTGTTGTTTAAGCAAGTATTCATTAATATGCTAGTGTTAAAGTCCAGCTGGTCTTGTGTTGTGGAGTTGGGACAGTGGTAGGGATTATAATGGCACACGAGCCAAGTTCATTGTAAGGCGTCTACCATTGGTTTCCCATTTTTAACCCCCAGTCCAGATTGGCCTTGGATGGGATGAACTAGCTCCCTCGAGTGAGCATTTGGGTTATGACTCTGTGTCATATTTCCCTCTCTGGTTACTTTGGTTCTATTGGTTATGGTTTGGTTTTCGGGATCCCTGCTTCAGCTATTTATGCTGCTCAGATGGTTTTCTCAGATGGTTATATGTTTGATTCGAGAACCTTGGCTCAGTATCCATGTATGGGTGAATAATTTAGCCTTACGTGCTGCCTGATGAGTTGGTCGTTATTTCCAACTGGTATGGGACGGTTGGCGATAGGGAGCCTCTCATGTTATGTGCTATATGCTATATGATTATTTGTTGATATAGTTTCTTTATGATTATCATATCAGCATGTAACGTAGTTGCATTTTAGTAGCTTACTGAGATTCATTCTCACTCCTTATTTGTTTACTGATTTAGATAAAGGCGAGTCTAGGGAATAGGATAATTGCACGGGAGGACGTCGTGGTGGTAAGAGTTTGGGATATGAGTTTTGTCAAGGTTACATTACTTAGATGTATAACCTTTTGGGTAGAGTTTCCTTGACTTTATCATCTTGTAACACCTATATTTTGAATAATGTCGGTGTATGTACATTTGTATAAAAGTTTGTAAGCCTTCGGGCTAAATACTTTCGTTTGTGAAAGTTGTTTGAAAAGTTTGTTTGAAAGTTAGTGGAAGTCTTTGAACTTCAAGTGTGGATTATGTTAAACTTTATGAAAGTATATTTCGAAAAAAATTTCTAAATTTTTTTTATAACGTCTTCCACTCGTGTCCCGAGCGTGGGACCAAGTAGGACCACGGGTCTGGGGCGCGACATTCTCCATTATTTCAAAATCCTTTGTTCAACATTTAACCTAAGGGACATTCGTCATATTCACAAGGGAGGATTATAGATTGTAAAGATGCGTTATCTTGGGCAAAGATTAAAACAACCCTAAGAATCGAACCGACTGGTCTCGAGGAGTGTCTTATTAGCTAGTATGTATGCATGAGGTTGATGCAAGGCTTACGGCTAAGGCTCCCCATGAACACAGTCTAGGAGCGTGTCACGGAGTGGGTACACCATCTTTGGAGAGACCGGCGAGGGCCATTCGCTAGAATGGGGTGCTGACCGACATCCGTCCTTCGATTGGGACCCGGGTTTATAGGGTATGTAGTGCAATTATTCTACATGTGTGAACGTGTGTGAGAGTCAAGATCTAGGTGACAAGGAGAAAATAGAAAGTTTTTTTTGAAAGTAAAAGCAAAAACAAGCAATGGCCGGGCCAAGTGGCTGCCTACGTTTCCCTCTTGTGGAGGAACTCAGGCCGTCGTAGTTCACACATAAAGGCAAACATAAGCAAAGCAGAGAATAAAGCATTTAGCATGTACTCCTACAAAACAAAGGTTAGCCTTATAATATATGGGGAGTTTCTTCGTCGTTAGGAAGGTCCCAAGACTCAGAAACAGAGGGGAGAGCAGGTCTGAGACTCTGTGTACGTGTTTGAACCGAACAAACTTCCCTTTTCAAACCAGAGAGTCAGATCCGCCAGGCAGAACTAAGATGTCTCGTACGAGACAAATGGTACCTCGTACGAGGCATCCCAGTCTGGGAACAGATTATCGTACAGAATGCAAAATTTTGAAACAACGATGATTTCTTTCGACGCAAGTCTAACCCACTTACAGTGATCTGGTCCCCAGCGGAGTCGCCACAGTTTGCGCACGAGGTTTTGCTTCGAGGCAGGTTTTCGTCCTTCGATTTACCTTCTTGTTGATTCGAGAGTCGCCACCATGTTATTTTCGGAACACGGACCGAGATGTCTGGATTCGGGGGTTAAGTTATGAATGGGGAAGGTCAAGGAGAACCCAATTCACCCAATCTAGGATTGGTCTTGCTAAGAAATCATCATCATCGTTTCAAAATCATGCATTCATGTACCAAAAGAGAAAAACAAACAAATAAATAATTGCCTATTTATTTCGGATGTTGGATCATATGCTTCGAGACCATCTGCATGGATTGGAGATGCTCTAGGCTGATCCTTTGATTGAATCACATTACTTCAAAGCAAAGAAGGAGATGAGAAGATAGAAAGCAAGGATTTTACCTAAGCGTTTTCTTTAAGAATCCTATGGATGGCCTTGACTAAAGGCCTTTGATCTTCCAAATTTCATGGGTATGGGAGAGAGACTGATTATGAGAGCTTTTTGGTGGTTTAACGGCCTTGGGGCTGTCTAGAAATTCTACTCCTCCTCTTAGAGTGAAAGAAACCCTTTATTTATAGGTTTTTGGTAACCTAGGGTTTTAGTTGGAGAGTTGTTTATGGTTGGGAATCAAAAACTTAATTCTCAAGAGGTTATTTTAGGACTCTAGGATCAGCCATGGGATTTTCCCCAGATTGCATGAGTATTTGCCAAGAAAAGGGGTTAAGATCAACAAGGAAACTAACCAAAAAACCCGACTGTCGAGGGGGATACCTCGTACGAGACATCAATGTCTCGTACGAGGGGCTCTGTAGACACCCCATTTTGGACGTAGGCAGCTTTTTAGCACGACCATACCCCTAGTTCAAAATGGCGTCTTTTCTATCGACGACGGTACTTCATCCATAAGTATCGTCGCCGAGGGGCTCTGTAGACACCCCATTTTGGACGTTCATTTATAATCACACTACTTCTGTGTCTCGTCTTTGATTTGGGTCAAAACTCGTTAAGTTGGACATGTTTCGTTAAGTTTTTGACTGACTCCGTTAGTTAGGGGCCAAACTGAACATTAAAACTATCGCAGAGGGCAAAAAAGTGATTCCAGCACTTAGATGCCTCGTACGAGACATTGATGTCTCGTACGAGGTATCCCCCTCGACAGTCGGGTTTTTGGTCAGTTTCCTTGTTGATCTTAACCCTTTTTCTTGGCAAACACTCATGCAATCCGGGGAAAATCCCATGGCCGATCCTAGAGTCCTAAAATAACCTCTTGAGAATTAAGTTTTTAATTCCCAACCATAAACAACTCTCCAACTAAAATCCTAGGTCCCCAAAAACCTATAAATAAAGGGTTTCTTTCACTCTAAGAGGAGGAGGAGAATTTCTAGACAGCCCCAAGGCCGTTAAACCACCAAAACTCTCTCATAATCAGTCTCTCTCCCATACCCACGAAATTTGAAAGATCAAAGGCCTTTAGTCAAGGCCATCCATAGGATTCTTGAAGAAAACGCTTAGCTAAAATCCTTGCTTTCTATCTTCTCATCTCCTTCTTTGCTTTGAAGTAGTGTGATTCCATCAAAGGATCAGCCTAGAGCATCTCCAATCCATGGAGATGGTCTCGAAGCATATGATCCGACATCCGAAATAAATAGGCAATTATTTATTTGTTTGTTTTTCTCTTTTGGTACATGAATGTATGATTTTGAAACGATGATGATGATTTCTTAGTAAGACCAATCCTAGATTGGGTGAATTGGGTTCTCCTTGACCTTCCCCATTCATAACTTAACCCCCGAATCCAGACATCTCAGTCCGTGTTCCGACAATAACATGGTGGCGACTCTCGAATCAACAAGAAGGTAAATCAAAGGATGAAAATGTGCCTTGAAGCAAAACCTCGCGCGCAAACAGTGGCGACTCTGCTGGGGACTAGATCACAGTAAGTGGGTTAGACTTGCGTCGAAAGAAATCATCGTTTTTTTTCAAAATTCTGCATTTTGTACGATAATTTGTTCCCTGACTGGGTAGCCTCGTATGAGTTATCACTTGTCTCGTACGAGACATCTCAGTTCTTCCTAGCGGATCTGACTCTCTGGTTTGAAAAGGGAAGTTTGTTCGGTTCAAACACGTACACAGAGTCTCAAACCTGCTCTCCCCTCTGTTTCTGAGTCTTGGGACCTTCCTAACGACGAAGAAACTCCCCATATATTATAAGGCTAACCTTTATTTTGCAGGAGTACGTGCTAAATGCTTTATTATCTGGTTTGCTTATGTTTGCCTTTATGTGTGAACTACGACGGCCTGAGTTCTTCCACAAGAGGGAAACGTAGGCAGCCACTTGGCCCGGCCATTTCTTGTTGTTACTTTTACTTAAGAAAAAAAACTTTCTATTTTCTCTTGTCACCTAGATCTTGAATCTCACACACGTGCACACATATAGAATAATTGCACTACATACCCTATAAACCCGGGTCCCAATCGGAGGACGGATGTCGGTCAGCACCCCCATTCTAACGAATGGCCCTCGCCGGTCTCTCCAAAGATGGTGTACCCACTTCGTGACACGCTCCTAGACTGTGTTCATGGAGAGCCTTAGCCGTAAGCCTTGCATCAACCTCATGCATACATACTAGTTAATAAGACACTCCTCGAGACCGGTCGGTTCGATTCATAGGGTTGTTTTAATCTTTGCCCAAGATAACGCATCTTTACAATGTATAATCCTCCCTTGTGAATATGACGAATGTCCCTTCGGTTAAATGTTGAACAAAGGATTTTGAAAGAATGGAGAACCTCTCTACGGAAATCCGAGTTTGTGTTTTCCTACTTTCATTATTCTGTTCGGGATTGTGGATGCCATTTTGGCTTAGTTTCGACCGCACCGTTCAACATGTACCTTTCGGTTGTCCCTTAAAAATTCACAAGGTTTGATTGCATTAATGCGTTGTTTAACAAAGTGCAAAACAACTACGGAATCACTAGGATTTGGTTAATTGAATGGTGGATTCCGATGAGAATATGGGACCTTTGCCTGAATTGTCCATTTGGGAGAGTGCAATACAGGTGAAAAACAAGGGGCTCATATTCTAGGGTGACAGAATCCACTGTTCCTGAATGAACTAGAGTAGTAACCTTTTAAAATGTATTCCATCCGACCATTAGGATTAAAAACTGCAATCTGACTGTTAGGCTGGATTCCTCGTACGAGACATCCATTGTCTCATACGAGACATCCTCCTTTTTATGTGAATCTACCGTGTTGGTCAACCCCTGTTTCATAAAAGCCGAATTTTTGGGACCCCAGCCTGGATTTGACACAGTTTCTACACTCTAGGTCCGTCTGATCAGCAAAGTAGCTCCACGCTCCTAACACACTACCCGCCCGCACGGAGGTTGGAAGGAAGGCCTACCCAACGGAGAGGCCCCAGAGATCAATATCATCAAGAATTTCGCTTCAGAGGGCTCGATTATGCCTCTTATTACGCTCATGACCAAGTCAAAGAGCATAACGAGCAAAGCGAAAAAGACTGGGCTGAGATCGAGAAGATGATCGACGGCAGTAAGCTCGAGATGTTACAAGCTGAATACAATGAAATGAACAAATGGTACAACGCTGCTGTCAAGATAGCCCAAGATTTAGAGGACAACCAAGAGAAGGTCATCAACGATGAGGTGGGTAACTGCATCAGCCTGCTTTATCAAGACCTAAAGAACCAAATGGAGGAGGAACATAATCATCATCTCAATGTCATGAGGGACCACTATGAGAGCATCATGCAAAGCCTCCAAACCAAGCCACAAAGAGTCTACACCGATTTGAGCCAAATCCGACTTGGTAGGGTGTTCCAAGAGCTTGAGAGGGAAGGCAAGCTAGCACCTATGAGGGGGTACAAACCCAAGTATGAGGGAGCCAGAAGGGTCTTGCACCTGTATTGCTACTACCATCAGTGCCACGGTCATCACACCGACAAGTGCAACAACCTAAGAGATAAGATCCAAGACCTTATCGACCAAGGCACTCTACAGATAATAGGAAATGGAGCCGGCCTCGTATTGAAGAACGAGGGGTCCAAACCTCAAGCTCCTCTTCCACTACATTAGTCAGTAGTTTAATAGACTAGTTTTTACTTCATTTTCATAGCTTAGACGTATCTTTCCTTCCTTTTAAACTAGTTGTTTCTTTTTCTATTCCTTAAGGGATCCTACTCACTCAAGAATCATTGTGAGTGAGAGCATGCCCTCCTATAAAATTAAATTTTTAGTAATAGTTAGTTTCTTTTAAATTTCTCACTTTTTCGTACTTTTCCAAAAATCAAAGTAGTGTAGAGATGGTAGAGGTGCACAATGAAAATGACTATTCTAAGGCGATTCCATTCTCCGGAACGCGTCCAGTACTTAACATGATGCTAAAGGAAGGGTACTTCCCCGGTCTTGGACTTGGTAAGCATTTACAAGGGATAAGAGAACCACCACCTGTCGTTCTATACCCCCCCAGAATATGGTCTAGGATATGTGTCACCACTCAAGGACATCCCTAAAGATGAAAAGGATTGGACTTCATACATCGTGCCAATGGCACCGCCCTATCAAAAAACTCTAAACGAGTACTTTGTACGCGAGGGGGAAAACTTGCCATACTTCATGTTCCCTGAACTATGGATTGATCATAAGGGGAAGCGCCAACTGGGCTTTGAAATCTTCGGTGACTGTGATCCGTACTCACTAGAAACAGAACCGATGCAGTTCTCGTGGCTACCTCAAGAATTAGGGGGGACCAAGGCCGAAGCATTCAGTGAGTGGGACTTTGTGTTGGGAGAAGACCTACTGCGCCAATTTCTCAACCTTTGCAAGCTAGAGGACACTCAGATCAATGCAATAGACAAGGGGGACGCTTCGAACCAAGACTACACCGAGCTCATCAAGAAGAGTGACGAGCCTATCCAGAATTGGTACACAACTAGGGGACCCATAGCAAGTGAAGACTTCCTGATCAAGGAATTAGGATGTACTCCCCATCCCCATAGAGAAAGAAAATTTGTAACTCTTACCTTAGAGTCAGATACAGCTACCGATGAGCTCACCCAAGAGGACTTGGATGCCATCGCGGAACATGTATTCCCATACTTTCTTAATGAAAAAATATATCTTTCTGAGTATCCCGAGATTGATAGCGTCATAAATGATGAATTAACTAATAACTCTAACGAATTAGATAATAATGTGTCATACGACGAGATGGATCAAGAAAACGAACAAATCTTAAAAGAAATTAATAAGCAAGTAGGTCTTCGTGGCGGAAATGGTCCTATTGATGCCAAAGAAATGCAAACAGTTAATCTGGGGACGGACGATGATCCGAAAGAGACCAAGATTGGCAGTTTCTTCAAGGGGGGAGACCGACAAGCCCTCATAGCGCTTCTCCGAGAATTCGTAGATGTGTTCGCTTGGTCCTACAAAGATATGCCGGGGCTAGCCAATTCAATTGTTGAGCACAAGATACCACTGCTTCCTGATTCAAGGCCAGTCAAGCAGAAACTCCGCAGAATTAAGCAAGAGTGGTCGGTACAAGTCAAACAAGAGATAGAGAAACTCCTGAGTGTTGGTTTCATCAAGGTGATAGAGTATCCAACCTGGTTGGCTAATACTGTGCAAGTTTCCAAGGCAAATAGAAAAGTCCGAGTCTGTGTTGATTTCCGTGATCTCAACAGAGCATCTCCAAAAGATGATTTTCCTCTTCCCAACATAGACATGCTCATTGAGAATACCGTGATATACGAAGTCTGTTCATTCGTAGATGGATTCGCCGGTTACAATCAGACCCTTATGGCCGAGGAGGACCAACAAAAAACAGCGTTCACCACATCTTGGGGGACGTTCTGTTATACAGTCATGCCATTCGGACTCAAGAATGCCAGAGCCACCTATCAGAGAGCCGTAACTGCGTTGTTCCATGACATGATACATAAAGAAATGGAGGTGTACGTTGACGATATGATCATACACTCCAAAGGCTCTGATGGATAACACTTTGTCGACCTTAAGAAGTTCTTTGAAAGGTTGAGGCACTACAAAATGAGACTTAATCCAGCCAAGTGCACATTTGGGGTAGTGAAAGGAAAGGTCCTTGGGTACATGGTCACTGAGCGTGGTATAGAAGCAGACCCCGCTAAAATCAAAGCCATCATTGACATGCCTCCACCTAAGACGCAAAAAGAAGTCAAAGGATTCATGGGTTGCCTTCAATACATTAGTCGTTTCATTAATCAACTCAAGACGATGTGCGAGCCCATCTTCAAACTCCCAAGAAGAATGCATCCCTAAAATGGACAGAAGAGTTCCAGAAGCCTTCGAAAAGGTCAAGGAATACTTAGTAAATCCACCAGTGTTGCTTCCACTGGATAAAGAGAAGCCGTTGACCTTATACCTCACAGTCAATGACACTACATTAGAGGCTATGCTAGCACAAGAGCAACCCGATTCGAGGAAAGAGAATGCCGTGTACTTTATCAGCCGTCGCTTCCAAGGGGCTGAATTGAATTCCTCTGCATTAGAAAAGTCATGTGCTGCACTGGTATGGGTAGCTGGGAGACTAAAGCCGTACATGGAGGCGTTTCCTGTACAACTGATTGCCCGAATGGACCCAATGAAATATATCATCGAAAAGTCGCATGTCTTTTCTAGGATAGCCAAGTGGTACTTCATGCTCGCAGGGTACGATATCACTTACATCACACAGAAATCCGTGAGAGGAAGAGTTTTCGCGGATCATTTAGCGGAATTTCCATGTGATGAAGCGAAGGGGGAAGACCCGCGATTCCCTGATGAGGATATCATGGCAATAGCAGAAAATAAGTGGAAATTATTTTTCGATGGTGCAGCCAATAAAAGAGGGTATGGCATTGGCATGTTACTAGTAGATCCCTCAGATTTCTACACTCCACTCGTAATCTGCTTTGACTTTGAGGCCACTAACAATATAGCTGAGTACGAAGCTTGCATAGCGGGACTTGAAGCAGCCTTAGAAAGAAATGTGACCGAACTAGAAGTGTACAGAGATTCATAACTTATAATCTATCAGTCACTCAAGAAATGGAAGGTACAAGATCCTACACTCCAGAAATATAACGACCATCTCCAAGACTTGGTCAAACAATTCAAAGAGGTCACTTTCTACTATCTTCCTAGAGATAAGAACCGCTTAGCAGACTCGCTAGCCATACTAGCATCACTTGTTTAAATTCCCGAATGGACTGAGGTTAAAACCTTCAAAGTCGCGAGGCGAACGACTCCTGCTTATTATTCAATCATAGACCTGCACGACTACAAAGAAGAGTGTAACTCGGTGAATACCTTGGATGATAAACCTTAGTATTATGATGTATGGCGTTTCCTCCTAGACGAAACATTCCCATCAGACGCATCAGCTAAAGCGAAGATAGCCCTCAAACGGTTTGCCGCTCAATTCATTATTATAGGTGAACGCCTCTACAAGAAACACCACGAGCAGTGTCTACTCTGTGCCGATGAGCACGAAGCCATAGAAATCATGGACCAAGTCCATCAAGGAGTCTGTGGAACCCACATGAATAGCAATATGCTAGCTAAGAAAATCATCCGACTAGGGTACTATTGGGCTACAATGGAAGCGGACTGCACCAACATGGTTAAGAAATGCCACAAATGTCAGATACATGCCAACTTACAACACGCACCACCGTCAGTGTTATACCCCATGACATCCCCTTGGCCATTTTCTACATGGGGAATAGACGTCATTGGCAAAGTTTCACCGACAGGTCATAACGGGCACTCATTCGTATTAGTCGCCGTTGATTACTTCACTAAATGGATTAAGGCTCAATCCTATAAAGTCTTGAATGCCAGAAAGGTGGCTGAGTTCATTAAGACCAACATCATATGCCGATATGGGGTACCTCATGAGATGATATCTGACAATGGCACGCACTTTGAGAAAGAATGCGACCAACTACTTGCAGAGTGCAAAATAGAAAGACATCAGTCATCACCGTACCGACCACAAACCAATGGATCAGTCGAAGCTGCTAACAAGACCATTGAGACCATCATTAGGAAAATGGCTAAGACTTGCAAAGACTGGCCCGACAAGCTACCCTTTGCACCCTGGGGCTACCGTACTTCAATCCGTACCGCCACCGGTGAAACTCCATACGCCCTAGCCTATGGGATGGAAGCAGTATTACCAATCGAATTAGAAGTACCATTACTAAGGGTTCTCCTAGAAAACCAAGTGAATGAAGTCGCATGGTTAGACAGCCGTTATGAACAACTAGCCATGCTAGATGAACGACGACTTCGAGCCGCCGAGCATATCCAAGAGTATCAACGAAGAATGGCCCGAGCATTTAATAAGAAAGTCAAGTCTAGAAGCATCAAAGAAGGGGACCTTGTCCTACGTGAACATCGTCCTAGACCATTCAACCCTATGGGAAAGTGGGGACCAAGATGGATAGGCCCCTACATAGTCAAGAAGGTATTCTCCGGAGGAGCGGTACAACTTGCAGACCTAGATGGAGATCAACTGCCGAAGCCCGTCAACATGGACAAGCTGAAGAAGTACTATTCATAAGTTCGTCCCCTATTTCAAAAAAAGAGGAAAGCTCGCTAGGTTGAAAACCCGCAAGGGCGGCCTAGGCAAAAGTTAGGGCAGAGAGCACGAGAAAAGAAGCTCGCTAGATTGAAAACCTGAAAGGGCGGTCTAGGCAAAAATCAGGGTGTGCATAAAATATATATATATAAAATAGGGGACAGTCTCGTACGAGACACCTATGTCCCGTACGAGACATGTTAGTCAGCAAACATATTTTTCTCTTTCTTAAACAAAAACTACGATGTCCTGAGCTCCTTATTTAATTGATGTAAAAGGAGAACGTAGGCAGCCTTTTGGTCCGGTCTATTCAATAAATAAAATCAAAATCTTGTCTTCTTATTAATTGAATGCATTTCAAGAAAGCAATAAGAAAATTTCTAACATGAATACCAACTTGCAAAAGAATATAAATAAAATACTAAAAATCTAAACATTGGTCTATCTATGGCAATCTCTCGATACTCCTAAATATCTATTTCTTCTTTAACTTAGTAGGGGCTTGACCACGATCCGCCTTATCAAGTCGACTGAACACCGAGGGAGTCAGTCTCGCAAACACATGAGGCCTATCCAGAGCTTGGAATTTACCAGGAAGTCTGTTTGCTCTCTTCTCGTAAAAGTCACTATCCAAGAAGTCTTGAATGACATCTACTCTGAAATTAGAAGGATCCTCCTTAGCTTCCTTCTTCCTCAAATTCAAGATAGGCTCGAATTGGTCCCCCAACAGAGAGCGACGGATCTCATCAATACCCTCGACATTGGGACGGTGTTCCGAGAGAAACCAATTCAAGTATTTATCCGACAAATAGATGCCCCCTCCATCATGACGAAGATTGGTCCAATGATCTATAGTGGTGCCTTGTCCCCAAGCGCGAGCCAAGCTCGTAGAGAACTCCAAGTCCATGAAAGAAATGTCTCGAGGCCGTCCACCTGACAAGAAAGTGTCCTGCTATTGACCGAATTGTCGCATTACCCTCCGAGCAAAATAGAAAGAGGAGTCCCTCAAACCCGGAAGGACGAACCTGTCGTACCCAAGGGTATTAGCTACGAACCTCCTCACCTTCCAAAAGGATGGGCACCAAGCGATATCATTGGTCTCCGCTTTAGCAAAAAGATGAGCCCACACCTCAATGTTGAGACCCTTCACTAACAGTCTCCGCCTATGGAAAGTATAAGGTGAATACTCAATCGGAGAGTCCAACAATTTGAAATGTTCTCTAAGCCAAATGGTCAACAATAATGGACTTCCCCGAGTCACAGAGCCGGTTCGGTGTAACTCATCAAGACCATGAAGGGTCTCCCCCAAGATGAGAGGGATTATGTTGAAGGCCCTTCCTCTAGCTTGCAGAAAGATATCCACGAGCTCCGTGTCCACCATGCCATACTTGCTCATGAAAAGCACGCTTTGAAATAAGCACAATGCCAAGAGGCAGCACTGGGAATCCACGCTGTGACCACGAGTCACCTGACCTTTAAATCTCCTAGGCAAAGCATGGAGATCGACATTGCGGTTATGAATGTAACTCTGCGCCTCGGGAAGGCCAATACTCATAATTAGGAACTGCAATCACCCCGGTCAACGGCATATCCAAGATAGCCGCCATCTCCTCCACGGTAGGGACCATCTCATTAAGTGAAAAGGTTAAAAGACGAGCCGATGGATCCCAAAAGCATGCAACTCCCTTTAAGAGGTCCCATTCCGTCTTTAGATTCTTCAAGGTGAAAAGAATCTTAAACCCGAACATCTCCACGAATCTCTCTTGGAGAGGTTTATTGAATGAGTGAAAAAACGTTGCTAAATCACCCTTGTAACGTTCCACTAACTCTAAGTCCAAGGAGAACTCATCAACAATTATTGATGAAGGGACAGACTTACTTAGGGCCATTGGGAGCAAAAGGTTGAGAATTTTACTCCAAAAGAAAGGTTCCCAGAACTGATTTAAGGATGCATGGTATTCTAGGACGGACTAGAGGTGCTTATATACAAGTTTGGACACCAAATCCTCAAGGAAAAAGGAGAAACAGCCGCAGAATGAAAGGATGGCTCGTACGAGACATCGATGTCTCGTACGAGGCATCTCCCAAGTCAGAACAACAGAAACTCTGCTCAGATTTCAGGTTGCTCGATAAGTCAAAACATGTCTCAATCACCTCAAAAATCCATCGAAAACAGTTCATTCATCACATACAAATAGCCCAACGCGAATCCATCTCATAAAATTAACCCCCGGTTGACCAACCGGACGTGAGTCAATACATTTACACAGTCAGAAATAAAACTAAAATTAACTAATGTATTGTGTGCTAGAGTTAGGAAATAATTGTTGCATAGGTACAAACCAAAGAAAGGAAAAATTGTCTTCGCCTACGCCGAGGCAACAAATACATCATCAACAAAAGAGGAGAATGGGGGAATCCTATCTAGGACGTGTCGCCACTACCACACTATCATCCGTCAGTCCAAGGCCTCTTCCTGCAAGAAGCTAGCTCCGCTGTCTGCTGAGCCAACCGTCCGAGCAGCCCCGCTGTCTCTCTCTTCATCCTTTTGGCATAGGCCATGAACTGGGCGAGCCGTCCCGCGACCTCTCTATACTCAGCAATGGGCACCTGTTGAGAAGAAACAAATGGAGATATCAAAACCTTCAAATAAATAATAAACAGAGAGATGAAATGGTAAAATGATGGAAATGACGGAAGAAGGGTCATAAATCATACCATGGTCACGTTGGCAGGAGGTACGAGTTCCTCAGGCCTCCCACCTGTCAAAATACAGCCTCATGCGCTCAACCGTCATGTCAGCCCCCTCGTCCTGCTCATCACGGGTATCCTTGTTATCCCTGCACCATATCAGAGTATTTGGGAACATAACGGTATTGTCTCAAAGATTGAAAGTGAAGAGACCAAACATGGCGTATCCCCAGGACTGCAAAATGGGAGAAACATAGAAAAAACGTCAAAACTGAATGAGTTACTAAGACAGAAAGTAAACTGGGGCTGAAATAAAGGAGGAATACAGAAGAAGATGAGTATTGTACCTCCCAGGCATGACTATAGCCACCTAAACCAGCGTTCGTCCGATCACGCGAACTCTCATCCATGGCCATATAGCAGTGGGCCAAGTAGCAGAACCCCAGCTAGCATCAATGACATGCTGCATGTCCATCAACACACTCAGCAGAGTAAAAAAGGGCAGTTGACGCATGGTTAGCAAAAAGCGTCTCAGAAAAGGCCCACCATAGAAAGCCACGGACAGCTGCAACTCGGGTACCAGTCAGATGCATCTGACTAGCATTGACAGCAACATAGGCATCGAACTTGTCCCTCAAGTCCTTCATAGGGACACCCTTGCCTAGGGTACGCAAAGAGAATCCCAGAAAATGCATCATATCGTCCCTGCTAGAAGTAAAGTCCGCATCCACCTCAAGCGGCTCACCGACGATGGAAAGCCCAGTAATGGCATGAAAGTCAGTAGGGGTCATGGTAACCTTCCCCCATCGCATGTGCATGGTGTGAGTACTATCCCACCAACGCTCCCGGATGGCCTAAAGTAAGTGCACGTTCCTCCTCTCACCGACAAGTCCGTCAAAGAAGGGTTTCAATCCGAGATTCTCAATCTCTTCCTTCATCTCGCCATTGAGAGTTGCCCACCTATTAGCGACCGCTCGTACGCTGCCCCTATAGTTATTGATCACCCTGAATGACTGCAAACAACAGAGACAAAAGAGACAGATGTCAGAAAATCGGTAAAATCCTCATTCAAGAATTTTACCCGAAAAGTCGCGAAATTGCCTAAAGCGACAGTCAAAATCATGTACTACCATACTACAATGATTTTCAGAATCAACAAGGGTGAAAAACTATCGAAAGATCAGCCATGCATGATAAACCCTAGCAGCGATAATTCTAGGCAAAAATTGGCGAAAGTCGAATTGCTAGAACACTAAATTGAGACATGCAACAACGAAATTGACATGGAAACTCAATCAAAGGAAGAGATCCTTACCCGCCTGGTTAGAACGGCGTGAGAAACGTGGTCCTCTGAGAACGGGCACAACTCATCCGTCGCCCACACTTTACCCTTCATATGCCTACAAAAGAAGTGCTCTTTGTAGGAACGATGCACACCGGCCATTTGAAAGGGTTAGGGATCACTAGAACTTGGTGAAAACAAATATTTTTGAGTGAGAAAATTGCCTAGGGTTGAAAGCTCCCGAAAACAGAATGAGAAAAGTGATTCAAAATTCACTTTCAGCGCCTGATATTGCGAAAAAACAGGAATAGCTCATACGAGGTATCCATCCCTCGTACGAGGTATCCATCCCTCGTATGAGGCATCCCTAGAAAATCTCCAGAAAACCACGTCTTCTCAGGAAATTCCAGAAAAGCCCTGCTTTTAATAGAAAGGTCAGAAAAAGCCCTGCTTTAGACCAAGAGGTCGAATCTGAACCCGGTTCAAGATGGAACATTGAGTCATCAACAGATGGATATTTTCAGAATTGGAACAAGCAAAGTTGTTTCTCAGTACGAATTTATCCTCACCGCGCATCCAAGATCATGGCTGAGCAACGAAATCTGCATCAACAAACTTTAAATCCCATGACTGTCATCAAGACGTAAGTTAATGGCACAGGATTTACGACCGGGTATCTCACGACTGTTATCAAGACGTAAGTTAATAACACAGGATCCCACCATTTAGAATCCCATAATTTCCACCGAGACGTATGTTAATGGCATATGATTCACCTTTCCGGCAAATAAGGCATCCTCGTTGGAAAGAGAAGCAATGTCCGAGTAATTGGCGTCTCCAAAACCAGGTATCCCATGACTGTTGTTAAGACGTAAGTTAACAACAAAGGATCCCACCATTTAGAGTCCAATAATTGTCATCAAGACGTAAGTTAATGGCATAGGATTCACTTTTCTGGCGGAAAGTCAGTCGCGTCAGAAGGAGAAGCGAGGTATGAGTAATTGGTGTCTCCAAACCCAGAGTCCCATAATTGTCATCAAGACGTAAGTTAATGGCATAGGATTCACATTTTCCAACGTAAGAGACAAACTAGTTGGAAGGAGAAGCAAGGTCCGGGTAACTGGCGTCTCCAAAATCGAAGGCGGTTCGTTATCAACAACAGGGAGTGTTCAGAATTGGGTCAAAGAGATTGATTCCTCAGTATGGGTACTCTCCAAACTCTAAGCTTTACTTATAGAAAGTATTGTTTTCGAAAATGATTTTCAAAATACCTTAAACCTCAGTTTTTGCGTATTTTCAGAGTCGAACTACGTTTGGTCTGATTTCCTTCCGAGGAATACGTAGGCAGCTTTTTAGCACGACCATACCCCTAGTTCAAAATGGCATCTTTTCTATCGACGACGGTACTTTATCCATAAGTATCATCGCCGAGGGGCTCTGTAGACACCCCATTTTGGACGTTCATTTATAATCACACTACTTCTGTGTCTCGCCTTTGATTTGGGTCAAAACTCATTAAGTTGGACATGTTTCATTAAGTTTCTGACTGACTCTGTTAGTTAGGGGCCAAACTGAACATTAAAACTATCGCAGAGGGCAAATAAGTGATTCCAGCACTTAGATGCCTCGTACGGGACATTGATTTCTCGTACGAGGTATTCCCCGGGTTTTTGGTCAGTTTCCTTGTTGATGTTAACCCCTTTTCTTGGCAAACACTCATGCAATCCGGGGAAAATCCCATGGCTGATCCTAGAGTCCTAAAATAACCTCTTGAGAATTAAGTCTTTGATTCCCAACCATAAACAACTCTCCAACTAAAACCCTAGGTCACCTTTCACTCTAAGAGGAGGAGGAGAATTTCTAGACAGCCCCAAGGCCGTTAAACCACCAAAAAGCTCTCATAATCAGTCTCTCTCCCATACCCACGAAATTTGGAAGATTAAAGGCCTTTAGTCAAGGCCATCCATAGGATTCTTGAAGAAAACACTTAGGTAAAATCCTTGATTTCTATCTTCTCATCTCCTTCTTTGCTTTGAAGTAGTGTGATTCCATCAATCAGCCTAGAGCCTCTCCAATCCATGGAGATGGTCTCGAAGCATATGATTCGACATCCCAAATAAATAAGCAATTATTTATTTGTTTGTTTTTCTCTTTTGGTACATGAATGCATGATTTTGAAATGATGATGATGATTTCTTAATAAGACCAATCCTAGATTGGGTGAATTGGGTGCTCCTTGACCTTCCCAATTCCTAACTTAACCCCCGAATCCAGACATCTCGGTCCGTGTTCCGACAATAACATGGTGGCGACTCTCGAATCAACAAGAAGGTAAATCGAAAGATGAAAACGTGCCTCGAAGCAAAACCTCGCGCGCAAACAATGTGGTTGAGTCTTTTCCAATTTGTGGGTTAATTTATTTTATTCAAAAAGTGTTTGTTGGGCCATCCTAAGATCAACCGTGTTCTTCAAATAGGTCCAATGGCTTCCGACGGCAACAACAACAATGGTGGGTACATTTCCATGTCCAACTAAAGGCTCTTCAACATAATGAGAGCCATAAGGGAACATATGGATAGACTTATCGAGGATGCCCGCCGAAAAGACGATTTGTGGCAAGCCCGCTTTGATCTCGAGAGGAAAATTCACAAAGAAGAGGTTTCCGAACTCAAGGCCCGTTTGCAAGAGCTCACCGACAACAAAGCAAAGTTCAATGGTAAAGCATGCTCAAGTGGCCCGTCCCTCAAAAGACACAAAGGTGCCACCAACAACCGAGTTTTCACTCCTCTCCTAGGAGTAACCCAGGCCGAAGCATTTAAAAATTTCGTGGCAAGAAAGATCAAGCCTTTACAATAGTACCAACCCAAGACGATCAACGCCAACCACGTCCATCACAAATATTGTGGCTACCACCAACATAGTGGCCATCTTACCGAGGAATGCTTTTTCCTCCGTAGCATCATCCAAGATTTGATCGACAATGGTGAATTTACTGTGGGTGAAGAGCAACTCATCAAAGAGGAGGCTTGGTTTTGAAATGGGGCTTCAACAAGAGATCATGTTACAATAAGAACTACAACAACAAGGACGACGACAACAGTCTCCGTTTCTCTTTCTCTACCTAGAAATAGGATTAAAAAAAAAGTCAAAGTCCTCTAATGTGTGCATTAAAGTTTTCTTTCGTCCCATGTTAAATTTTGAGTCAATTATCAAATAAAAAGTTGTTCTTGTTCTCATACATACACTCTTCCAAGTTGTTCAATATAATTCTTGGCAAAATGATGAAAAGATGTCTAAACATGTTTTGGAATGAAAGCTATCACTTGAACGCCTAGGTGCTAAACATCATTATGAAGGCGACAATATCAGCGACAAATCCAAGACATCAAGCAAGGTGGAACTACAACCATAGAGAAAGATCAAGCAATGTTTCAAGGGGAATTGAAAAAAAAAAAAAAAAAAAGCTCGCTAGGTTGACTCTTCAAAACAACCTAGGCAAAAGTTAGAGCACAAAAAAAAAAAAAAAAACTCCCCCTCAATCAAGAAGGTACAAGATCAACATCACATCATCCATCAACGAAGGACGAAACAACCATCATGGAGAATGGAGCATCCACAAGAACTACGGTGACCTGAGTCACTACACTAGAGGAACGTAGGCAACCTTCAGGTCCAGTCTCATGCAAGAAAGAAGATATGTTTAGCCCTAGCGCGTTATGGTGATCGGCCTTCATCTCGAACTTGCCAAGACATCTTTGTACGAGTCATTTTCCAATGAATTAATCACCTCAAGATTGAACAACTTTCTTAGAATTGGAATCGCTTTTCGTTCCTTATCGAGTCTAGGGGCTTCTTATCTTTCAGTGACGCTCCCAGTTTCTTGCAATCAAATTGGGGCTTTCCTTCTCTTCTCTCTTAATGACTTACTTGCCTTCGTGAGTCATTCAATAAATAAAAATACATGTCAATACTAGGGACCACTTCCCTAGTCAAGTCAATGTCACTCATCATTAGTGACAAAAGGTCTCCACCACAAAATCGCATGTTTCTCATCCTCAGCTAGAGTCAATGCACACTTCCTCATCAATTGAGTAAAAAAAAAAAGACACAAAAGAGATGCCCGCTAGATTAAAAACCCGAAAGGGTGGCCTAGGCAAAAAACAGGGTGTGTCATAAAAAAATAAGAGAGTGAGAGAGAGAAGGGAAAGAGAAATGGAGATCCCCAGCCTCTAAAGAAGACAAGTTCTACATTGGATCTCCTCAGCAAGTCAATTCCCTACCGAGTCAACTTGAGAATCGCAAAAGGCTCGACAACACATGGCACAATCAAAGGTCGTTCTGGGTTATTGGAATAAGAGAGGTTGTTCTTGCAATATCTATTATTTGGGTCTCATGTGAAAGAAGGCCCGTCCGAGAATGAGCTCATGATTGATATGGGGTACGAGGTTGCACAAATAGTCTCCAGTGAGTCGATTGGTTTAGGCAGCAAATGGCAACAACGTGTGACTTAGCTTTCAAGATTCTCCAAGCATATGCCCCTACAGTATGTCAAAAGGCTTCTCGAGAATGGAGTAGCTCTTGCCATGTCCTCTTATGTTTGTTCCCTCGCACGAGGACGAGTCTCTTGCTTTGCTCGATAAATGATGACGCCCTAGGGGCTATGTGACTAAAAAACGAGAGCTTCTTTTGCTTCATTTGATAGTTAATGATCCCTAGGGGCTATGCTCAAGAAAGATGTGTGAGACTACCCTCAAAGTCTCTCAAGAGGAATGTCGAAAAGCCTTCATGTCATGTGTGCTCATGTCTGTTCCTCCAATCAATGATATGTTTTTCTTGCTCCACTTGCAATCAATGGTGGCACTCTAGGGACTACACTCGAGGTTGGAAGGCTCCCTCAGCGAGGAGCAATTCACGTCAGATCCCAACAATGGCCATAGGAAAGCCATATGCAACATTGGAAGCATCCTCAGTTTTGGCACCAAAGGTCTCAAGGGGCTTCGCAATCTACAATCTTTGGGCTACGGCATTACAGTAATCCAAGCAAAGGGCAATATTGGGGCTTCACAATTGACAATATTTTTGGGGAATGATACCTGAGCAATGCGATTTGGGAGTAGTTTTATGGCTTCATGGAAGCGATCAAGCTTCAAGGGTCTCTCAGTACTTCAGGTCAAAGGTCTTCTGGTTTGAAAGGAGGGCTCCGATGTTATGAATGAATTTGATGATTCTTTTGCTGTGACTTACGACGAGGTTATGAAGAAAGTCTTAGAGAAAAGGAAAAAGATTCAATATGCTAAACTCTATCAAAACAGGGTTATAACGGGAAATGCCATGGCCAATCCTAATGTTTCTGCAATTCAGCACCCCCTTCTCCAAGATCAAAAGCAAAAAGTGTGGCTCTTACGCCTCAAGCACTAGTTGCATCCGAAGATCTGTCTTTAGTTTAACTCAATAAGACTAAAGAAATCATACCCATTTGGGACCTTATCACGCCAAGACCTTATCATCCGTGACCTCGACGGCACCGCAAGACATTACTGCATCTTTTGACATAAGCTTTCCACCATTTTGGTACCGAACAATGAGGCTATTCATCTCCCCAGTAAGAGTAAGAAGGAGATCTCTATCAAGAATCCTACCCGACTGTGCATCCGCTCTCGATGCCGAGCCGATTCCAAGATAATTTGGGGCTTTACATCGAAAGGTCTTCACATTCCACCATCTTGAAGCTCGCAAACAACAGGTACATGACACTTGGGGCTTAGCAATCTCTTGAAGATTGGTATCAATAATATCCTCTTGGGACTTGCTCACATCAACAACCAAAGGCGATTTGTTTAAATGGGCCAAGAGCTGATTTATCTTGGGGCTATGCCAGTCTCTTAAATTTGGCATCAAAGGCATCATAGGGCCTTTACAATCAACAACCCTCGGTATCTCGGCATCGAAAGTCTTTGAAGCACATTAATCGACAAATATCTTGGGACGAGACATCAATCTTCATTGGGCACAACAGTGCAACAGAATTCAAGCGAGGCAACCCAGACTTCGACCGAACATGACTTGATCTTGGGTTGGCTTTACAAACACACAATGGCTAAAATGGTTCACCCACGAACTAAAAAAAAGTTTTTTCTTTTTCTTTTTCTTACTTGTATAAAAAGTATGTGCTTTTGGCACGACCAACCCATCATTCAGAATGTCACCTCAACAACATTCCATCGAAAGCAAGAGCAGTTCATCATCTTCATCAAAGCCACAACATCTCTATCCCGAATCAAGCGGCCATGGTAAGTGAAGGTATGAACATCATTCATTAATACTTTCCTCAAAATCACACAACACACAAAAGCAATTTCTTCATTCTTGCAAATCTCTCTCTCAACCAATCTCTGCATTCCAAATAACATCACACCACAATCACAATTTTCTCTCAATTTCTACTTCACATCTCACACAAGCACATATATCTGCAAAAGCATACAATAACAGGTACAAGCATTCGGCAAATGGATTCACAAACGGATTCAGCAAAGGGTTCAAAAACGGACTCAGCCATCGAATTCACAAACGGATTCGTCAACAAGGGTTCACCAACAGACTCATTCAAGGGATTCACTAATGGATTCATCAAACGGATTCACTAACGGATTCATCAACAAGGGTTCACCAACGGACTCATCCAAGGGATTCACTAACGGATTCATCAAACGGATTCACTAACGGATTCGTCAACGAGGGTTCACCAACGGACTCATCCAAGGGATTCACTAGAGGATTCATCAAACGGATTCACTAACAGATTCGTCAACGAGGGTTCACCAACGGACTCATCCAAGGGATTCACTAACGGATTCATCAAACGGATTCACTAACGGATTCGTCAATAAGGGTTCACCAACGGACTCATCCAAGGGATTCACTAACGGATTTATCAAACGGATTCATTAACGGATTCGTCAACAAGGGTTCACCAACGGACTCATCCAAGGGATTCACTAACGTATTCTTCAAATGGATTCACCAACGGATTCGTCAACAAGGGTTCACCAAAGGACTCATCCAAGGGATTCACTAACGGATTCATCAAACGGATTCACTAACGGATTCGTCAACAAGGGTTTACCAACGGACTCATCAAAGGGATTCACCAACTGATTCACTAACGGGTTCGTCAATAAGGGTTCACCAACAGACTCATTCAAGGGATTCACTAACGGATTCATCAAACGGATTCACCAACGGATTTGTCAACAAGGGTTCACCAACGGACTCATTCAAGGGATTCACTAACGGATTTACCAACGGATTCGTCAACAAGGGTTCACCAACGGACTCATTCAAGGGATTCACTAACGGATTCATCAAACGGATTCACCAACGGATTCGTCAATAAGGGTTCACCAACAGACTCATTCAAGGGATTCACTAACGGATTCATCTAATGGATTCACCAATGGATTCGTCAACAAGGGTTCACCAACGGACTCATTCGAGGGATTCACTAACGGATTCATCAAATGGATTCACCAACATATTCGTCAACAAGGGTTCATTAATGGACTCATTAAAAGGATTCACTAACGGATTCATTAAGCGGATTCACTAATGGATTCGTCAGCAGGGTTCACTAACGGACTCACCCAATGGATTCACTAACGGATTCATCAAACGGATTCACTAACGGATCATGCCACCTCCTCTATAAAAAAAATCCGCTCACACAGGGAGCGCACCCCTATCTCTCACAATTTCAAATTCCTGCTTTCATCAAGTCTTTGCTTTCTTTTCTTTCTTTTTCTTTATCGATGTCCTCGGCAGTTCTCTTTCTTTCATCGACGCATTTTTCTTTGCAATACATGTCACCGAGGGGCTCTGTAGATACCCCGACTTGGACCTCTCATGTTCCGATTGCATACACATTCTTTATCTTCCTCTTTTCTGTTAAGTTTTGTTTCTTTTCGTTAACTTTTGTTACTTTCCATTAAGTTCTTGACTTACTCCGTTAGTCTTGGACTCGACTAAGTGACAAAGTCAACCTTGAGTCTTTTTTTACTTGGTTTTTGTTGACTTTCATGGTGGTCGTTAAGTTTCTGATTGATTTCGTTAGTTTCAGGGCTTAACTGCATAACGGGGTTAACTTTTGGGCTAAAATATGGATTTTTTGAAGGCGGGACGTGCGCGCCTTTTCCATCCTTTGCGAGAGGCGTGCGCCTCCCATAGGGGGGGTGGGATGTGCGTGCATCCCACTTCCAGAATCCCAGATTTTGCCAAATTTCCCTTCTTTTCTGATTTGTAACCCCCAAAGCCATTATGCCTTGGCTTGATCCAGGGAAGGGCCATCTTTGTGACAAAAAACACTTCCCTAACACCTATAAATACCTCTTTATTCCACCATGGATGAAAGGAAGGATTTTTACTCAAGAATACTCTAAAAAACAAAAAAAATTCATTTTCAAAGGGTAGTTACTATAGACAATTTTGGTTCTTCCCCCATTCAAGCACAAGGTACAATGCCCACTTTCTTCTTCTTCTAAACTCTTAATATTATTTATTACTTCTCTTCAAAACTCTTTATTTGCTTTCTTCATCTTTCATCTCTTCTAATGTGTATGCAATCTCCATAAAAAGGAATACAACCAAAAGACCACTTCACTATTGAAGTTTGGTCAAGGTTACATTCCAACATTTTAAACTCCATTTTAATTTACCATTCATTTATTAATGTAATTGTTAGAAGAGTTTGATATGTAATCTTTATCATTAATATAATAAAACAATTTATCTTTTATTTCTCTTTTCTTTCCCTTACAATTGTTAGCACATTTCTTACATTAAAATAAGGACATTTAGCATTAGAACACCAATAGTAGCAAGACCCGCGTAAGCGGGACGGAGTGGGTGTTTAAGTACTTCCCACTCCATCACCTAACCCCCGATCCCTTCTCTTCCCGAATCTTTGGTTTTGTAATGTAAAATAGGCTATTTCTTTAGGTTTTTCTTATGTTCCCTTAATAACATAGGTGGCGACTCTACAAATTAAAACAAATTAGACATCCTAGGATAATTCACCGCTCTAGCCAAGTAGTGGGCTCTCCCGGGGTATCTACACCAACACACTCCTAATTTGAAAATGATGATAGACTGAAAGGGAAAAACCATAAAGAAATAAATGACATACCTAGTTGGGTTGCCTCCCAACAAGCGCCTTTGTTTTAAGTCGATGGCTCGACATGTTGCCTTGGAGTGCTCAGAGAACTTCGACCGGATCCACCAACTCGATCACATCGATCTCATTGAGGTCTTCTAAAATGGACACACCTTCATAGTACGGCTTCACCCGGTGACCATTAACTTTAAATAATGTCCCATCTTTCAAATCTTTAAGCTCAACCGCTCCATGAGGAAAAATTTGTACCAACTCAAAAGGACCCGTTGTAGATACCCCGGGGGAACCACGGCTTGGCTAGAGCGCGTGAATTATCCTAGGATGTCTAACTTGTTTTTAGAGTCGCCACCTATGTTTTGAGTAACATAAGAAAAACCTATTGATAATAGCCTAAGTTTGATTACGAAAACAGAGATTCTTTGTTTTGAGGTTCGGGGGTTAGGTTACGAGATGGGAAGTACCGAAACACACATCTCGCCCAACTAAAGTTGGTCTTGCTTGATCAAAATCTACATGAATGATAAACGTTCTTCTTCTTCTTCTTCTTTAAATCATAAAAAGGGGTTTTAAAATAGAATTTGGAATGTAGGAGATAACTCTTTAACCGACCTCAATGAGATGAGGTGATCATTAGAGTCATGTCCCAAAATGATTTGGGTGATTGCACTTTGATAAAACAAAAAGAAAGAGAAAAGAGATGAAGTTAAGAAGAGGAAAGAAATAACTTTACCTAGACTTCAAGAGACTTCAAACACTTCTTGATGAATTCTTTGGAGAAATCCTTTGGAAATGCTTTGTAAGTGTGAAATTTTAGTGTCTTATTGAGAATGTAAGATTGAGAGCCAAAGGTCAAGGTCCTTGAAAATGGAGGTAAAGGGGGGGTTTTTATTGGTGAAAGAGAGATGTTTTTGGTGCCAAAACTCAGTCACCAAGAAATCTTTCCCGGGCAAAATCCTGTAAATTGAGCAAGGGAGAGAATCCTGGCCAGAAATCTGTAACCGACGCCCAGAGGCGCGCGCTTCCTGCTTTGAGGGCGGGAGGCGCGCGCGTCTGGATCCTCCTGTCGGAGGCGCGCGACTCAGAGAAGGCGATTTTGATAGAATGGACTAGAAAGCCAGCCCTGTTATTCAGTTTAGTCCCTGGACTTAACGAAGTCAGTCAGGAGCTTAACGGAAGTGACAGAAACTAACGAGAAACACTTAAAATGGGGAGAAATACAAGATTAAATGTGCAATCGGGGTGATCGGTCCAAGGCGGGGGTGTCTACAAAGCCCCTCGGCGACGTGGATTACGAAGCAAAACGCGTCGACGAAAGTTAAAAACACCCGCCGAGGACATCACCAAGAAAAAGCAAAGACTCGATGAAAGCAGGAATTTGATATTGCGAGAGATAGTGGTGCGCTCCCTGTGTGAGCGGCTTTTGTTGATAGAGGGGGTGGCATGATCTGTTAGGTGAACCTGCCGGCTGAATATGTTGAATGAGGCCGTTAGTGAACCTTTGAACGAGGCCGTTAGTGAACCTTTGAGGAGGCCATTAGTGAACCTGTGAAGAGGCCGTTTAGTGAACCTTTGAGGACGAATCCGTTAGTGAAATCCGTTGATGAGGCCGTTAGTGAACCTTTGTAGAGGCCGTTGGTGAACCTTTGGAGAGGCCGTTGGTGAACCTTTAAGGACGAATCTGTTAGTGAAATCCGTTGATGAGGCCGTTAGTGAACCCTTGAATGAGGCCGTTAGTGAACCTTTGTAGAGGCCGTTGGTGAACCTTTGGAGAGGCCGTTAGTGAACCTTTGGAGAGGCCGTTGGTGAACCTTTGTTGACGAATCCGTTAGTGAAATCCGTTGATGAGGTCGTTAGTGAATCCTTGAATGAGGCCGTTAGTGAACCTTTGTAGAGGCCGTTGGTGAACCTTTGGAGAGGCCGTTAGTGAACCTTTGAAGAGGCCGTTAGTGAACCTGTGAAGAGGCCGTTAGTGAACCTTTGAGGAGGCCGTTGGTGAACCTTTGTTGACGAATCCGTTAGTGAAATCCGTTGATGAGGCCGTTAGTGAACCCTTGAATGAGGCCGTTAGTGAACCTTTGTAGAGGCCGTTGGTGAACCTTTAGAGAGGCCGTTAGTGAACCTTTGAAGAGGCCGTTAGTGAACCTTTGAGGAGGCCGTTAGTGAACCTTTGAAGACGAATCCGTTAGTGAAATTCGTTGATGAAATATTGCTTTGAAGTCGCGTGCCACTTGGAGTCACACTTGACTTTTTGACTTGTGGGGTGCGGGCACAGTTGACCACGACCAGAAGAATGTTCCTGCTGGGGATGAAATGTTGAGATTGACTCTTGAGGGGGGTATGGCACCCGTGACAGAACTTAGGGAGTTCGGAATCCGTGGGGAAACATTGATGCTGTGTATGGATTCTTGCATGGGAAACTGCTTCTGAACCTGCCTGATGATGGGAAGAGTGCGCGTCTGGACATCATTGTGGGATGCGCGCGCCTCGGATAAGTATGTCGGGGGGCGCGCTCCAGGCGCATAAGTTCAGCATATTTAAACAGACGGTTCACTGTTTTCGGCGAGTTTTCAAAATTTTGAAGAACCCTCCAAATTCCAAACCAAATTTTCGTGGAGAAATCACCCTAAAACACTTTCTTGCTGCTCTAGGATCAATTCCGTCACAGAAACGATGTCGGATCGTCAACAATCTCCTCCGTTCGAGATGCCACAGGGTGAGGAGCCTGAAATTGGGGTTGAAGCTATGGACCCGAGCTTGCTTACCTTCCAGCCTCATACCCACATTTCTCATTTCGTGACTTCGGGTTTGGTAAGAATGCCTCACCTTTCTTGTCGATTTCGGATTTCATGAAGTTCCGTTTTTTTACCCGAAATATTGTTGCAGCAGCTTTATTGATCATTCCTTGCATGTTGTTTGTTGCTGCTGATTTGTTGTAAGGAACATGTTGGGGCGCCCATTTTCATGTTCACACACTTGCTTGCACATTGCCCTGCCATTGAAATCTTTGTGTCGAATTCATCCGTTTTCTAGCAGTCATGTTGATGAAATTTTCGTTGTTCCTTCTTTCCTTTCAGGAGTGGACCCGTCTGACAGAGATTCGTGGTGGGGCTCATGGGCCCATCTCTATATGGAAGAGGTTGCCTGAGAATGTTTGGGCCCGAGTTACAGGGACTCATTTTGGTCTTTTTGTCACCAACCTCCCAGCTTTGAAGAATGACCCCGATGTGGTCCAGGCATTGAGGGAAAGATGGTGGGACACCACCAATACCTTCCATTTACCCATGGACGAGGTGACTATGACACCTACCGATTTCACAGCTTTGACGGGCTTGCCGTTCATAGGGATGCCTGTCCCTTTTGGTTTGAGAGGGGCTGTTCGGACTCCGGACGAGTTACTGGCTTTGGTTGACTGCCGGTTCGAGGTCAAGAATTCTCGAGTGACCTGGGGGCGAATCCGGGCCTATTTCGGCATCTTAATGACTGAGGCTCGAGGTGTTACTGCTGATCGGGTCGATGCCATGGCCCGTTGCTTTATTTGGTACCTGTTATCCCATACTCTGTTTGCAAACGGGGGATCTTCGGCCTCTTTGGCTCTGCTCGACTTGTTAGTGGATCTGGACCAGATCGGCCAGTATAACTGGGGCGCAGCGGGCTTAGCTGCTTGTTATCACGGCATGGATTTGACCAGCCGCTCGACCACTAGCTCGGTTACGGGCTTCAGCTTGTTGTGGGAGGTGTACCACTTACTGTCCCTTTTATATTCTCCTTGCCTTGGTCATAACTGCCTTTTTCGTTGACTGTCATTAACTTTGCTTCTGCCTCTTGTCTACAGCTCTGGGCCTTTGCTATCCTGAATCTGAGGGATTTCATGATTGATAAGGAAGGCCAGCCCCAGTATCCGGACTGCGCACGGTGGGCGTACAAGAAGAGGAATGTGAAGACTGGTACGAACCTCATTAGTCTTACTTCGGCCCGACGGCATTTGGACACCTTGAGGTCTAAGTCTGTTGCCTTCTCTTTGTATCCGTGGAGATCAGTTCAGCACTGGTTTGAGCATACTCTTATTCCTACCCGTTCTCGGCTTTTGATGAGTTCGGGTGAGTGCATGGCTCTGTATTTGGGAGACAGAGTGTTCTGGCAGCATGGTATCCAGGTGACAGACTTTTACACCCCACCTCGTCCTGCAGTTCCAGACGTTCCTCCTTTCTGCCCTCGCAATTGGAGGTCACTTTCAGAGGCCGATCACGCGGCATACATGGCAGGGATTGATACCGTCCCTCACATTCACTTGGATCAGGATTATGGCCTCTTCAGGGAGAACAAATTGATGCAAGGCTTCATGTTTGCTGATCCGAGGAGATCACAGGCTGCTCCTACGACCTCTGCTCGGTTTTATACTACCGGTATCGGGTATTGCTTTGATCCTCCTTTGCCTCCTCCCTACTACACTTATTCAAACTTCGGGGGGGGGGGGTCTTTGAGGAGCAGGGGAGATTGTTCCCGAGGACATGTCACCAGAGAGAGAGCCTCCTGCTCAGGCTGCTGTGGTATGTTTTTCTGACCATCTTTGCATTTCTCAGTTCCAGTCTTGTTTTTCTGTCCTTGATGCAATTTTCTTTTCTGCCCCCCGTTGTAACAGGTACCGATAGCTGCTTATAGGCACTTGGGCAGATAGAACAAGGGGATGAGGAGGAGACTGCGTCAGCTGGAGGAGAAAGTACTAGAGCTGTGCAGGGACATTGTCGACATGACTAGAGAGGCTGCTGGTGCTGTCTCTGGTGCTGCGAGAGGAGCTGCCCGAGGTGCTCGAGGCATGAGACGAGGTTGCAGGGATGCTGCACTGGATATTGATGAGGCTATCTCTTCATCGAGCCAGTCACTGAGCATGAGCCTGAGCCGGGGAGGCAGTCAGAGCAGGGGTGGAGCCAACCAGAGCAGAGGTGGAGCCAGCCAGAGCAGAGGTGGTGCGAGTTCGTCTCGGCGGGTGCAGAAGAGGAGCCAGCATGAGATCAGAGTTGAGGAGTCTGAGTCTGAGGATGATGATGATGATGATGATGATGAGGATGATGATGATGATGAGGAGACCGAGAGCGGCAGCAAGAGGTGAGCACAGTGCTGGTGATGATGTGCCCGAGCTGTTGTGGCTGAGAGGATGAGGGATTGAAACACATTTACTTTTGCCTGTAATAACATTTAACATGTATTTGCAATCCTAGTTATCTTACTACTCATTTTAATGTTTTATTAGCGACTCGATCTTAGATGTCGACTTTTACAAACAAATGTGTGCCCAAAGAATGCTTGTTGTTGATGCTTGAACTCCTTTTCGCTGCTGGGATTTGATTTTTCTGCGGGTTGGATATGTTGAAGTGCTTGGGTTCTGTTCTGAACTGACAAGGGCTATTTCTGTCTGAACTGCTGTCAAAGGCGCGCGCGTTGGGCCTTGCTTGTGGGAGGCGCGCGCGTTGTGAAGCCTTGGTCGGAGGCGCGCGCTTCTGGCCTGCTGAATTACAGCCCCTTTCTTTTTCTGATCAGAATGTTCCAACAGCTATAATTTTGAACCATTTTCGACCAGAATGGTCACACAACATTCTTCTGCAAACACTTTCTCCCCCTAAACCACAAAATTCTTGTCATAATGGCCCCAATGACTTTCTCTTTTAAAGTCAAGGTTTCTGTCCCCGAGGGTGAGAAGTCCGTTCCAATGGTGAACGCTGTTCCAGCTGTGGGGTCCGTCTCGATGGTGGAGAAGCGTCCGAGCATTTTTGATCGTTTGGGAAGGCCCAATGACGATGTTGTTGACCCCGTGAGACCGGTGGTTTATGTGCGGGACTATAGACCCCGTCATTTTCCCAAGAAGAAGAAAGGTAAGGGAAATTCCTCCCATGTGTGGAAGCGTCCCATGGTTATCCCCGCTAAGGATCCGCTTGATAAGGGCAAAGGGAAAGCCGTTGATGAAGCTCCGTCCCGTCCTAGCGTTTTCTCCCGTCTTGGCGGTCCCAAGAATGTTCCATCCCCATCCAAGAAGACTAAAGGGCATAACAAGAAGCAATGTGTTCCCAAACCTAAGAAAGATTAGATTTTTCTTTGTACCCCAAGAGATTGCAATTTAATTAGACCACTTTGTTTTAGGATTTAATGTTTTGATGTCTTTTGTTGCTCAATAAATCCGTTGTAATGGCTTGAATAACTCATTGAATGAATAAAAAATGCATCTTGTTATTTGAAGTGAATTGGGTATTTTCGATATGTTTTAGACCGCACCCGAAGGTTGCCTATGTTCCTCTAGTTGGGAGGCTCAGGTCTCCGTAGTTCAAACAAACAAAGACCATTTTTTTTTTGTATGCACCCTGTTTTTTTCCTAGACCGCCCTTTCGGGTTTTCAATCTAGCGGGCTTCTTTTTTTCACGTGCTCTAATTTTTGCCTAGGCCGCCCTTGCGGGTTTTCAACCTAGCGAGCGATTTTTTTTTTTTTAATGGTCTTTGTTTATTAAGCATAGAACCTCTTGAGCTTGTCGAGGTTGACCTCCTTTGGCAGCTGGTCACCATCTAAGTCCACGAGTCGGACTGCACCACCGCTTAGTATCTTTTTGACCACGTACGGACCGATCCATCGGGGTCCCCATTTCCCCAGCGGATTCATGGCATTAGGAGGATGTTGTCTTAAGACCAAATCTCCCACATTGATGTTTCGAGGCTTCACCTTTTTGTTGAAAGCTCTTGCCATCCTTTGCTGATACGCCCTTGTGCGTTCGAGTGCTCTTAGCCTTTTCTCGTCGAGTAAGGCTAACTGTTCATATCGATTTTGCATCCAGTCTACCTCGTTGACTTGATTCTCGAGGAGGACCCATAGAGATGGGACTTCAAGTTCGATTGGGAGTACGGCTTCAGAACCATAGACTAATGCATAAGGAGTTTCTCCTGTTGCTGACCGTATTGATGTGCGGTAGCCCCACAATTCTAATGGTAGCTTCTCGGGCCAATCCCTTCCTGTTGAGGCCATTTTCTTGACGATGGTCTCGATGGTCTTATTTGCTGCTTCAACTGCGCCATTTGCTTGGGGACGGTAAGGAGATGACTTGTGCTTGGTGATCTTGTATTCTACCAAAAGTGCATCCATTTCCTTCTCAAAGTGAGAGCCGTTGTCGGAAATGATTTCATGAGGAACGCCGTATCGGCACATGATATTAATCTTTACAAATTCGGCCACTTTCTTGGCGTTGAGGGTCCGATAGGCTTGTGCTTCGACCCACTTTGTGAATTAGTCGACGGCCACTAGCACGAATGACTGCCCATTGCTTCCGGCAGGATGGACTTTACCGATGATGTCTATCCCCCAACAAGAGAAAGGCCAAGGTGTGACCATGTTGTAAAGTTGCGAGGGTGGAGCATGTTGCAGATTAGCATGGAATTGGCACTTGGCACACCTTTTGACTTTCTCGATACAGTCTCGTTCCATAGTGCTCCAATAGTAACCAATGCGGAGTATTTTCTTGACTAGCATAAACCCATTTATGTGGGGTCCACACTCTCCTTCGTGCACTTCACACATTATCTCTTTAGCTTCGGCCTCATTGGCGCATAAGAGATTGATCCCGTCGTGGTGCCTTTTATAGACTCGGTCCCCAATCAGTACGTACCGAGAGGCTAGCCTTTACAGAGCCGCTTGACACTTCTTATTGCTATTCTCGGGATAAGTGCCATCTTTGAGAAAATTCATGATATCTGAATACCACGGAGAGTTTGTTTGAACCTCGTTGATCTCGATACTCATGCAGTACACCGGACTGTTCCTTCGGGCAATTTTGAAAGGCTTCACCATTTTCCCTTTGGGAATTTCGACTAATGAAGCTATGGTGGCTAGTGCATCGGCGAAGCGATTTTTATCCCTTAGCAGGTAGTTGAAAGTGATCTCTTGGAATTGTTCAACCAATTCTTCAAGGTGCTGACCATACTATTGGAGGGTCGGGTCTTGGATTCGCCATTTACCCGATTGCTGATTGATAAGGAGCAAAGAGTCGCCGAATACTTCTAGTTCCGTGACGTTTCTTTCGAGAGGTGCTTCGAGCCCTGCTATGCATGCTTCGTACTCGGCAATGTTGTTGGTAGCTTCAAATTCCAGACGGATGGCAATGGGAGTGTAGATGTCTTTTGGATCGACAAGCAATACTCCTATACCAAAACCGTGTTTGTTAGCGGCGCCATCGAAAAAAAGTTGCCACTTATTTTCCTCGGTTGCAGTACAAATTAAATGCTCGTCGGGGAACTGTACATCTTCCCCCTTCACTTCGTCACACGGGAATTCGGCAAGCTGGTCACCGAACACTTTCCCCCTGACAGATTTTAGTGTGACGTAAGTGATATCATAGCCGGCGAGCATGAAGTACCATTTGGCTATTCTTGTTGACATGAAAGGCTTCTCGAAGATGTAGCGGAGCGGGTCCACCTTTGCTACTAGCTTGATCGAAAAATCTTCCATATAGTGTTTGAGCTTTTGAGTAACCCAAACCAATGCTGTACATGACTTCTCTAAGACAGAGTAGTTCTTTTCGCCTCCTTGGAATCGGCGACTGACAAAATAAATGGCATTCTCCTTTGTGGACTCTCGTTGCTCTTGTGCTAACATAGCCCCTAGGGCTTCATCATTGACAGTGAGATAGAGCAAAAGAGGCTTCTCCTTGTGCGGCGGAACTAGAACAGGAGGGCACGTCAAGTAATGCTTCACTTGGTCGAAGGCTTCTTGGCACGCGTCGGTCCATTCTAGAGCCACATTCTTCTTGAGTAGCTTGAATATTGGCTCGCACATGGAAGTGAGTTGATGAACAAACCGACTGATGTATTGCAGTCTGCCCATGAAACCTTGATCTCTTTCTGCGTCTTTGGAGGAGGCATGTCAATGGTTGCCTTGATTTTGGAGGGATCTACTTCAATTCCCCTTTCAGTGACCATATAACCAAGGACTTAGCCTCGGATAACCCCGAACGTGCACTTTGCAGGGTTGAGCCTCATCTTGTGTTGACGAAGCATTTCGAAGAACTTACGGAGATCGATTAAATGTTCACCATCGGTCCCTTTGGAGTGAATGATCATGTTGTCCACATAGACCTCGATTTCTTTGTGAATCATATCGTGGAACAAGTCTGTCACGGCTCTTTGGTAGGAAGCCCCAGCGTTTCTTAACCCAAATGGCATGACTGTGTAGCAAAAGGTGCCCCACGGTGTTGTGAAGGCTGTCTTATGTTGATCTTCCTCGGCCATGAGAATCTGATTGTACCCAGCGAACCCATCCACGAATTAGCGAACCTCGTAGGTAGCAGTGGAGTCGACCAGCATGTCGATGTTAGGGAGTGGAAAATCGTCTTTCGGGGAAGCTTTGTTCAAATCCCGGAAGTCCACACAAACTCGAACCTTGTCGTTTGCCTTTCTGACTGTCACGATGTTGGCTAACTATGTCGGATACTCGATAACCTTGATGAAACCCACACTGAGGAGCTTATCGATCTCTTCTTTGACTTGCAGAGACCATTCTGGCTTGATCTTTCTGAGCTTCTGTTTTACCAGCTTGGCATCTTCTTTGATCGGAATTCTGTGCTCCGCTACCTTTCTGTCCAAACCCGGCATATCTTCGTATGACCATGCGAACACATCCACGAACTCCCGTAGTAGTGCACTCAATCTGTCTCTGTCGTTCCCCTTGAAGAAGCTTCCGATCTTAGTTTCTCTTGGCTCTTCGTCGGTACCCAGATTAACAACATGCAATTCTTCGTCAGCCCCTGGACCATTTTCACCACGACTACGGACCTGTTGAGCAAGTTCATTTAAGTATGTTGTGTTTTCGTGGTCTATTTCATCATAATTTGAATCGTTATTAACTTGTTCATTAAGTTCATTATTAGTTAATTCATCATTTATGATATTTGCAATCTCAGGGTACTCAGAAATATCAAATTTCTCATTAGCAAAGAAAGGAAACACACGCTCGGCTATGGCCTCCATATCCTCTTGGGTGAGGGTATTAGAGACACTCTTGGACTCGAAAGTAAGTGTGAGCCGCTCTTCCTTTGTTGCTGTACGGGGTATGCAACCCATTTCTTGGACTAAGAATTCCTCGGATACCACGGGCCCTTTCGTAGAATACCAATTGTTGATCGGCTCGGAGCTTGGCGGGACCTCACTGATAGTCTCATTCATGATGATGGTGTCATGGATGGCGTTGACTTGGCATTCATTCATTATGGCAAGCTCTTCGAACATGGAGGCTAAATCTGTCGGTTCTTCCCCCACGATGATTTCTGTCTCGGACTCTATAGTCACCTTCCTTCCCCACCATTCACGGGGCGACATGGGAGTTGGTTTCCTTTCGGATTTCTGGATCTCACAATCGGAGAAGATTTCGAGAGCGGGCTTTTTGACACCCTTATTGTTACCCATGGCTCGGGAAAGATTATGTATGGAACGTCTTCCCCTTGGCGGACAAAATAGCCATTCAACGTCTTGCGGTAAGGCCTTAGATTAGGGACCTCATAACGACGGCCTTCTTTACGAGCTCGGGCCTTTTCATTCTTTATCGTTTGCTCTTGTTTCAAGTCTTCTCTGGAAGGCTCGTACCCCAAACCGAATGTGTTCTTGACAAATGGGACTTGCACATGATATAGGATTCCTTGTTGATATTTCCCTAGGCCTAAACCAGGGAAGTAGTCCATATTCCTCATCATGCGGAGGACTTTGTGATTGCTGGGGGTCTATGATCCGTTTCCCCCTTTTTTGTCAATGGCGTTGATTGAGACGCCGGAGAGAGTGGAGTCTGGTAAACCATGCTGAACTTGGTGGACGGGCTCACCTTTTCTGTGGATAGTGACGTTTTCGGCCATGATGGTCACTATTTCATCACCATTTCGGATCTTGACACATTGATGGAGAGTTGACGGGACGACATTAGAACAGTGAATCCATGGTCGACCCAAAAGCAAGTTGAACGAGGCCGGGATGTCGAGCACTTAGAATGGAACGGACATGACCATGCTCCCAAACTCAATGTCTATTTCGATCATGCCCATGACTGTACGGGCGGTGCTGTCATAATCTCGGATTACTGGAGTAGAAGGCTTCAAATCGGAATCCTTAAGCCCTAGTATGCCCATGATTCTGCCAGGCATGAGGTTGAGTGCGGAACCACCGTCCACTAAGACTCTTGAGATGGGCCTCCCCCTTGCTCGTACCTTGAGGTAAATAGCCTCGTTGTGGTCGGAACCAAATGGTGGAAGGTCCATATCGGCAAAGGTGATGACGTTACCAAAATGAATGTGACCGATCATTGCCGTGAGGTCCTCGGGAGTAGTATCGGGAGAAATTGATGTATCATCGAGATTGCGGATGACAAGATCTCAGTGTTTCTTTGAGGATGCGATGAGGTCCCAAATAGAGATGTTGGCTTGAGTTTTCTTGAGTTGGACAAGTAGAGGATCTTCGAGAGTGTCGCGAGATTGCGGCCTTTGAGAAGAGGAGCTTGGTGCGGAAGTGGAAGGGTTGCTTGCTATGACTCGACCGGATCGAGTTAGCATGTTGACGTTCCCATCTTGCTTCTTTTTCCTATTCTCTAGTACTTCCCTCATTACCTCATCGTAAGTCACAACATAACAAGAATTGTCAAGTGTATTCATAATATTGGGGCCCCCATTCACAATTGGGATTGAATGGGTGGTCCCCTCGAGTTCTCCTATCTCTATTACATTGACATGTTCGCCATTAGTCACTACAAATTCTTTCTTGTCTATGAGATCTTGAATGACATTGCGGAGAACGAAGCATTGCTCGGTGGTGTGGCCACTATATTGGTGGTAGCCACAATATTTGTGGTGAGCATGATTGGGGTTGACCATCTTGGGTTGGTACCCTTGTACGGGTGTGACTTGACCCTTTGCTTTGAGGACTTCGAAAGCTTCGGATTGAGTCATGCTTTAGAGAGGCGTGTAGACACGGTCATTTCGAGACTTCTTCCCTTGGGGTGGAGGAACCTTTTTGTAATTCCCCTTGTCGATAGTGACGGCGTTGACCGAGGCCTCTTTTGTGGAGTTCGAAGTGGCCTTGTAGCGGTAGCTAGGAGCACTTTTCTTGACTTCCTTGAGCAACTCGTCCATTCGGACCCCCGCCTCATACATTTGGGAGAAATCCGCATAGCAAGCCCCACTTAGGTGGGTGCGGAGATCAATTTTGAGACATTTGAGGAAGATGTCCATTTGCTCCTTGGTATTTGGCCTTTCCACAATCTCAGAGAGTTTATCATTCTATCTCCTTGTGAAGTCGATGAAGGACTCGTGGTCTCGTTGAGTAGTGTTCTCTAGCTCTTTCCTTGTGGGCCGGTGAGTGGTGTTGCCTTGGTATTGGTTCTTGAAGGCAAGCATGGCGGAGTCCCAATCAAGACGGACAGTGAGCGGGAGAGTAGCATACCAATCTTTTGCCGCCCCCTCGAGATGAGGGGAAAGCATTGAGCCATCACATTGGGGAGACCTTCTTCGGAACCATTTCCCAAATATAAGTCTCAATGTGAGCCATAGGACAAGATTTGCCCTTGAATTTGCTTATGTCGGGCATCTTGAACTTATCAGGAAGAGCGGCCATAGTACTCATGAGGATGGATGATTGATAAAGGCTTGTGTCGCGACCCCGGACCCCGCGGGCCCGAGACCGCGAGCTGGACGTCGACTTTAACAATAAACTCTAAAATAATGGAGATAAAAATTTCCTTTTATACCCAAAAGATGATAACACAAGGTTTTGTAAATCAACTTGAACAACAAAGTAAAACTAGTATAAACCCCATAAGCTTATACACCAAAGTTACAAAATACACAAATCCTAGTGACGTCAATGTTTGGTACAAACATCCCCAAAAGGTTACACATTGATATAATGTAAACCAACCTATAACAACTTTCCCCAAAAGAATGAATTCACACTCGACGTCCTCTTTCTCGTGATCAGCGAGACTAATCCTTAGCACCTGGGGGGGTTAAGGAAAAACAAAGATAAAAGAAAAGGGGGTGAGATAAATCTCAATAAGTTACTAATGCAACTACATGACATGCTATGATGCAATATACGATAATAAATCATAAATAGCACGTAGCAGTTATCACATAACAGATAGCAGCGGAAATAAACACATAACAAAGGATATAGCCAAGGTTTTCCAAACCGGTACATCCAAATAAAGGATCGCTGCGCAGCTTCAATAATCAACAAATCATCATCTTCATAATAGCATGAAAGCCGAAGAGAAAACCCGGTACCGGAACCAATAACCATAAAAGTGTCACAAAGGACAAGAGCATGACACAAAGTTATGCCCGGTAGCTAGATACATTCCCAAAGGAAGCTAACTTATCCTTTCCAAGGCCAATCTGGAAAAGAGGTATAGAAGGGGGCAAAACAATGGTCAACATTATAATGGACTTGGCTTTGCCATTATAATCTTTCCCATCGCCCGATGCAACAAATATGCCAGCTGGGCTTCTAATTAAATGCTAAGTAATAATATTTTAGCATGAATAAACAACTTAAGGTTCCAAAGTAGGGAACCATACCAAGAAGTCACCAAGAAAGTGAAATGCACCAACAACGCACAATTAAAGTGTTCCAACCATCTCAATCAACACTTAATTAATTTCCAACACAAACTTAATCACAAAGGACCCAATTCTATCACTAGAGTGTACTACAATGTTCACTAAGGTCAACTAGAAGGACACCCAAGATTTGGATCAAAACGCATTCTTCAACCCCACAAAATAACAATTGAAAACTTTCAGAGGTTCTGTGCGGCCGCCCAAACGGGTCTGTGCGGTCGCCCAAAAAGGCCATCAAGCAAGAACAAAACCTTTCAGATAGATGTGCGGTCGCCCTACAATTTTTGGGCGGTCGCACAATACTCTGGTCTGCCGGAAATCGGGAAGAACAAACTGGGTTCTTCCATTTTCAAACCAAAACACATTTCAACCAAAACCCAACATTCCAACTAGTTTACTAATGTACCAAAACAACTTATAAGTCTAAAAGGACTTATATAACAACCAAAATCAAGAATCAAACCCAACATTCATAAAATCACCATTTTTGACCAAAACTCAAATAAATTCCAAATAAATTCTAAACTCATCCAAACTTCAAATATAACAACTCAAACATCATATAAGCATGATATGAACACTTTAGCATAAAAACGGGGGAAAAGCAACTTACTTGAAAATAATGAAAGTTGACGGAATTTGAATATTTTTGATTCTACGCGATCCTATCGACGATCTAAACACATTTCAAGTTTTAAGAAATGAGAGATTATGAGATGAAGATGAAGAAAAGGAAGAGAGAATGAAGGGAAAGAAAACTTACCCAATGCTAGAGAGAGAGAGAGAGATGGCTGGGAAGGGATGGAGAGAGTGAGGGAGAAGGTGAGGGAGGTGAGGGGGAGTAGGGAAATTATTCAAAAACTTAACACTTAGGCCCCCTCTCTCATACTACACACAAATACTTACACTCCCTACTAACAATTAAGGCTCAACACTTCTACACTAGCACAATTGACCCAAATAAAATGCTAGGCATAATTATTATAACACATAAATATTTAAATAAATAATAATTTAAATAAATAAATAAGCAAATAATTAAATAATAATCATTTAATTACTAATAAAATAGAGCCTAGATTTCGGGTCGTGACATTCACTCCTCCCCTTTAAGAAAATTCGACCCGAATTTTAACGAGACTCACCTTAAACAAAAAGCCACGGAAATTTCCTCTCGATCTCACCTCGGAGCTCCCACGTCGACTCCTCGATGTTATGATTCCTCCAAAGAACTCGAACCAACGCAATATTTTTGTTCCTCAACTCTTGAACTTTAGAATCTAGGATCCGGACCGGTCGTTCCCCATAAGTCATATCGGGCTCAATATCCTCCGGTATCCTCGGTAACACGTGAGATGGATCATGAACATACTTCCGAAGCATAGAAACGTGAAAGACGTTGTGCAACCGGTCCAAAGATGGCGGTAACGCAAGACGATACGCTAGAAGTCCAACCTTTCCCAAAATCTCAAACGGGCCAATAAACCTCGGAGCCAACTTGCCTTTCTTCCCAAACCTACGAATACCCACCTTCGGAGACACCTTCAAGAACACAAAATCACCGTTTGAAAGCTAAGATCTCGCCTTCGGTTATCTGCATAGCTCTTATGTCGACTCTGGGCTGTTTTCAATCTATCCCGGATAACTTTGACTTTTCCAACCGAATCCCGAAGCAAATCAATACCCACGATCTTCGCTTCACCAACCTCATCCCAACAATTAGGCGATCTACATTTCCTTCCATACAAGGCCTCATACGGTGCCATCTCGATACTAGCCTGATAACTGTTGTTGTAAGAGAACTCCACTAACGGTAGGTGCGAATCCCAAGAACAAAAGTCTATCGAACACGCTCGCAACATATCCTCCAAAATCTGAATAGTCCTCTCGGATTGACCGTCTGTCTGAGGATGAAAAGCTGTACTGAATCGCAAATCTGTACCCAAAGCTTCTTGAAGTGCCTTCCAGAATCTAGAAGTAAACCTCGGGTCTCGATCTGACACAATGCTAACCGGAACTCCATGCAATATAACAATCTCATCAATGTAAAGGGTCGCAAGCTTCTCCATCGAATATCTGATGTCAATAGGCAAGAAATGTGCACTCTTGGTCAATCTATCCACTATTACCCAAACACTGTCATACTTCCTACGGGTACGAGGTAGTCCGTAACGAAATCCATAGTCACATGCTCCCATTTCCACTCGGGAATCTCTAACAGCTGAAGTAATCCCGCGGGTCTCTGATGCTCGGCTTTGACCTGTTGACACGTTAGACACTTCGAAACATACTCGGCTATTTCCCTCTTCATATTAATCCACCAAAATGTTGCTTCAAATCCTGATACATCTTCGTACTACCCGGATGAATAGTATACCTCAATTGTGACCCTCATCAAGAACTCTCTGTTTAATTCCATCAACATCCGGAACACACAAACCGACCACGGAAAGTCAACACTCCAATCGGGCTAACAGAAAAATCCTCGAAATTCTTTCCTTCAATTTACCCATTATCTTCACCAACTCGGGATCTTCTTTCTGAGCTTCCTTTATCCTCTGAATTAAGGTCGGAGATACCCTAATATTCGCAAAAATAGCCCCATGTCTCGATTCACGAGGAGACCAATCTCGAACATCCTCAAGCATTTTCCACTCCCGAATCATCATCGAAGCCACATAAGACTTTCTACTAATCGCATCGGCTACCACATTCGCCTTTCCCGGGTGATAAGAAATCGTACAATCATAATCCTTCAATAATTCCATCCATCGGCGTTGCCTATTATTCAACTCTTTCTGGAGAAAAGGTACTTCACACTCTTGTGATCGGTAAAAATTTCAAACTTCGCCCCATAAAGGTAGTGCTTCCATTTGTGCAACGCAAAGACTATCGCCGCCAACTCCATATCATGAGTCGGGTAATTCTGCTCACTAGGGGTCAACTTCCTCGAAGCATAAGCAATTACTTTCCCATTCTGCATCAAAACACAACCCAAACCCTCTTTCGAAGCATCACTGTAAATCACTAGGCCATCGCTCCATTAGGCAAAGTCAAGATCGGTTCGGTAGTCAACCTCTTCTTCAATTCCTCGAAACTCTTGTCACATTTCTCGGTCCACACAAACGGGACATTCTCCAGGTCAACTGAGTCATCGGAGTAGCGATCCTCGAAAACCCTTCAATAAACCTTCTGTAATAACCGGCTAAACCCAGAAAGCTTCTAATCTCTGTCACTGATTCGGGTCTCTTCCAATCCACTATAGCTTCAATCTTTGAAGGATCCACCGAAATCCCATCTTTAGAAATCACATGACCCAGAAATGACACCTTCTCGAGCCAAAATTCGCATTTACTGAACTTCGCAAATAATTTCTCCCTCGCAAGAACGGATAAAACTATCCTCAAATGCTGCTCGTGCTCCTCTCGAGATTTAGAGTAGACGAGTATATCATCAATAAAGACCACTACGAACGAGTCAAGATACGGATGGAAAACTCGGTTCATCAAATCCATAAATACTGCAGGCGCGTTCGTCAACCCAAACGGCATAACTAAGAACTCGTAATGACCATACCGAGTGCGAAAAGCAGTCTTCGGAATATCCTCCGATCGAACCTTCAACTGATGGTACCCACTCCTCAAATCAAGTTTAGAGAAAACACACGGACCCTTGAAGCTGATCAAACAAATCATCAATATGGGGTAGAGGGTACTTATTCTTCACCGTAATCTGATTCAACTTTCGGTAATCTATACACAATCTCAACGAACCATCTTTCTTCCGCACGAACAAAACCGGTGCTCCCCACGGGGAAACACTAGGGCGGATAAACCCTCGATCAAGCAACTCTTGCAACTGAACCTTTAATTCCTTCAACTCTGCGGGAGCTAACCTATAAGGTGCTTTCGAAATTGGAGCCGTACCCGCAAAAGGTCTATACAAAACTCAATCTCACGATCGGGAGGCATATTATACTCGGTAGAGAAAACATCGGGAAATTCCCGAACTACCCGAACACTATCCAAACTAGGGGATTCTTTCCTAGTATCAAGAACACTAGCCAAATACCCCTCACAAACCACTATGCAATAATTTTCTCGCTTTCAAATAAGAAATTAAGCGAACCCTTCTACTCAGAGGACTAGCCTCAAACACAAATTTAGGCACATCGGGAATAGAAAAAAGTAACAGTTTTCTTACGGCAATCAACGGAAGCATGAAACTTGCTCAACCAATCCATACCCAAAATGACATCAAAGTCTTGGATAGGAAGAACTACCAAATCCGCACAAAGGACACGACCACAAATAACCACATCACAAGCACGAAAGACTCGATCAGAAATCAAGCATTCTCCTATAGGGGTCGACACCTCTAGCACGTACGGTAAAGACTCGAATGCAGCATTTAACATGGAAGCAAATTGCACAGAAATGTATGAATGAGATGATCCTGGATCTACTAACGCTCGTGCGCTCACACTAGACACAGAAATAATACCTCCAATAACAGAAGGATCATCGGTCGCTTGTTGTTGATTCATGGCATAAATCTTTCCTTGAACTTTGGGCTTCCCATCGGCATCCCTTTTCCGACCCTGATTAGTACCAACCCCTGACCCGGATGACTGACCTCGGTACCTCGTGCACTCTCTCGCAAAGTGCCCCATTTCACCACAATTGGTGCATTTGCCTTGCTTTTTCCAACACCTATCCTCCGAATGGCCTACCTTCTGACAAAAGGTACAAGGCTTCCTAATCTGAATCCCCGAGTAGTACCTGGATTCCTCGATGTGGTTTTCCCCTTAAACTGAGATGATGCTCCCGGGTTACCTCGGTTGTCGGAACGGTATTGAGGTTGAGACTTAGCATGGCTTCCCGGTTTACCCGTACCCGCAACCTCGGTTTTCCTTTTGTGCTCCCCAATATCTTGCTCTATCAAGTAGGCTCGGTCGACCGCATCTTGGAACGTCTCTATCCGTTGGGCAATCAGTTGAGTACGGATGGAGGTCTTCAATCCCCGAATGAACCTCATAGCTTTTTGTTCCTCGGTCCTCACCAAATAGTCACAATACCGGGCCTAATTCTATGAACTTAGCCGAGTATTATGCTATAGACAACACACCTTGCTCCAGGTTGAGTAGCTCGATCTCCTTTCGGTTTTGATCAAAAACCGGAATGAAATGCTCCTTGAATTTGCGCACAAACAACTCCCACGCATACACCGTGTGAGTATCATCCCAACTAGCCTTAACACCCTTCCACCAATGCTCGGCGGCTCCCACAAGCTTGTAAGCCGCGAACCGGACCTTGTCCTCATCCGTGCACCCAAATACCTCATAAATCTTCTCCATCGACTCAATCCACAACTCAGCTTTCCTTACATCGGGTTCCCCATTGAATTCAACCGTTTCAGTTTGAGAAATTGCTCCAATCCATAGCGGGGTGGTGCTTGTTCTACCCTCGGACCTTGATCATGTATGGCCTTCATGGCCGCCTCAAACATGCCTTGAAACATAGCACGTGCTTCTTCCCTTGTGTCATTCTGATTTGCATTACCGGTACTACCTTCACCACTCCTTCTACGAACCATTGTAACTAATACCTTAACACCAACCTTAATATCACTCACAACAACTAATCACTCCGCCCCTACTACCCTCTAGGTCATACTAGTCCACCTAGACTTATACTTAGAGCCAAACCATAGGCTCTGATACCAACTGTCGCGACCCCGGCCCCGCGGGCCCGAGACCGCGAGCTGGACGTCGACTTAAACAATAAACTCTAAAATAATGGAGATAAAAATTTCCTTTTATACCCAAAAGATGATAACACAAGGTTTTGTAAATCAACTTGAACAACAAAGTAAAACTAGTATAAACCCCATAAGCTTATACACCAAAGTTACAAAATACACAATCCTAGTGACGTCAATGTTTGTACAAACATCCCCAAAAGGTTACACATTGATATAATGTAAACCAACCTATAACAACTTTCCCCAAAAGAATGAATCCACACTCGACGTCCTCTTTCTCGTGATCAGCGAGAATAATCCTTAGCACCTGGGGGGGGGGGGTTAAGGAAAAGCAAAGATAAAAGAAAAGGGGGTGAGATAAATCTCATAAGTTACTAATGCAACTACATGACATGCTATGATGCAATATACGATAATAAATCATAAATAGCACGTAGCAGTTATCACATAACAGATAGCAGCGGAAATAAACACATAACAAAGGATATAGCCAAGGTTTTCCAAACCGGTACATCCAAAACAGGATCGCTACGCAGCTTCAATAATCAACAAATCATCATCTTCATAATAGCATGAAAGCCGAAGAGAAAACCCCGGTACCGGAACCAATAACCATAAAAGGGTCACAAAGGACAAGAGCCATGACACAAAGTCATGCCCGGTAGCTAGATACATTCCCAAAGGAAGCTAACTTATCATTTCCAAGGCCAATCTGGAAAAGAGGTATATAAGGGGGCAAAACAATGGTCAACATTATAATGGACTTGGCTTTGCCATTATAATCTTTCCCATCGCCCGATGCAACAAATATGCCAGCTGGGCTTCTAATTAAATGCTAAGTAATAATATTTTAGCATGAATAAACAACTTAAGGTTCCAAAGTAGGGAACCATACCAAGAAGTCACCAAGAAAGTGAAATGCACCAACAACGCACAATTAAAGTGTTCCAACCATCTCAATCAACACTTAATTAATTTCCAACACAAACTTAATCACAAGGACCCAATTCTATCACTAGAGTGTACTACAATGTTCACTAAGGTCAACTAGAAGGACACCCAAGATTTGGATCAAAACGCATTCTTCAACCCCACAAAATAACAATTGAAACTTTCAGAGCATCTGTGCGGCCGCCCAAACGGGTCTGTGCGGTCGCCCAAAGGCCATCAAGCAAGAACAAAACCTTTCAGATAGATGTGCGGTCGCCCTACAATTTTTGGGCGTCGCACAATACTCTGGTCTGCCGGAAATCGGGAAGAACAAACTGGGTTCTTCCATTTTCAAACCAAAACACATTTCAACCAAAACCCAACATTCCAACTAGTTTACTAATGTACCAAAACAACTTATAAGTCTAAAAGACTTATATAACAACCAAAATCAAGAATCAAACCCAACATTCATAAAATCACCATTTTTGACCAAAACTCAAATAAATTCCAAATAAATTCTAAACTCATCCAAACTTCAAATATAACAACTCAAACATCATATAAGCATGATATGAACACTTAGCATAAAAACTGGGGAAAAGCAACAACTTACTTGAAAAAATGAAAGTTGACGGAATTTGAATATTTTTGATTCTACGCGATCCTATCGACGATCTAAACACATTTCAAGTTTTAAGAAATGAGAGATTATGAGATGAAGATGAAGAAAAGGAGAGAGAAGGAAGGAAAGAAAACTTACCCAATGCTAGAGAGAGAGAGAGAGATGGCTGGGAAGGGATGGAGAGAGTGAGGGAGAAGGTGAGGGAGGTGAGGGGGAGTAGGGAAATTATT
>JAOWBW010002579.1:0-35821 GCA_026119855.1 Campanula takesimana
AACATCAACTAGGAGGCCATACCATACCACATTTATATTTCTAGGTGAGAGAGGGATAAGGAATTTGTTGAAGACAAGATAAGAATGAAGACAAAAATAAAATGGGTATGGGGGTCCATTTTTTTTTATTTTTTTTTTTTTCTCTCTATACAATTGATCAGTTGAATCCTTTTTGTCCATTTCCTTGAGTCAGTCCACACTTTAGCTAGCCTTACTAGTAATCTAATACTAATAAATCTTGATTCTATTGTCCCCATTTCCTTTTGTCTCTCTCATTAGCCAATCCATTTTGTTATATGTCACTATTATTATGTCTAATCCAATAACCATGATTATGAACTTGAATGGGAAAATTATGATCAGCAAATAAAGGGTTTAATTAAAGTAATACCCATTTCAGTAAAATTATGATTACAAATCCCTTTAAATCTCGAGGCCTCTCCACTCCACCTAGAAGTGGCAATTGTAGCAACAACATTAACAAGGCACACCTATAATGATATGTGAAACAATTTGCAACCAAGTAATATATGACCAATATCTATTTGTATCATTTATGTTTGTATTGCAATTATAAATTATTTAAGCTGACATTATGATAATATAATTGTTTATGCACAACTGTTGAATCACTAATAATACATAATAATTGTGGCATATAATAGTATTGATATAGAGCATTTGAAGCCAACAATATCATAATGACACTTAATTTTTATGGTGAATGAATTGTGAAATTTGTCATTTTAGTTGGCAAGTGTAAACACTTAATTATATAGCCTATAACGGCACATTACATGCGTATGCGTGAAATTTAAGAAATAAAGTTCAACTACACTAAAGTGATTTATGTAGGAAAATGACTGCATTTTTCATGGCTGTCAACGTTAGCCAAAAGGAAACCCCATGTTCTTGTTTAAATGTAATATTTGTTAACCTTTTTATATTATGGGAGTTGGTCTCCTATAAAACGTAATTTTTCTGAGTGGTTAGAATAACGTGTTTTTTTAAAATCATCGAGCGGTCCACAACACATTCCACTCGATCTTCGTAACACAACAACTGTCATCCTAAATCTTGTCACTGGCTATCTATTAACACTTTTGTGTACTCTAAAAAAAAAATCAGAAAAAAACCTTATAGCTCACTTTCAAAAGTTCTGGCTATCAATCTCATATACGCTTTATATTGATATCAGAAGAATTTATATTGATATCCAGGAACCCTATGTTCTGACTATCACTTTTAAAGGTTTTGGCTATCACTTTCAAAGTTCTGGCTATCAATCTCATATCCAGAAGGCTTTATATTGATATCCTGAACCGTTGAAGTTCCGATTATTTAAAAAAATGACCCTTCTGGCTATCACTTTCAAATGTTCTGACTATCAATCTCATATCCAGAAGGTTTTAATATTGATATCCAGAACCGTTGAGAAGTTCTGATTATTTACAAAAATGTCACCGCACATTTTTTAAAAGAAGTTCCACATATTTATAAAAATGCAACCGCGTTTTTTTTTAAAACACGTTTTTCTGGGAGTTAGGAAAAACACGTTTTTCCCAAGATTTTGTGTTACTATGGTCGTAGTAGTGCATACTCTAGCTAAAATTCTTGAAGAGCCCTGACCTAATAGTCAAGAGCTCTGAGCCGCGGCTTAATTAACAGCTCCAAGAGTGGACTTAATTCGAGTTTTGGAGTTTTAGTGGAAACTTATATATCTTCTGTCCCGGAAAGTTTCCCTCATTTTAACATTTTATAGTTAATATAAACAAAATTTTGAATAAATATTGATGTCGATCTAATAATTTTAGTGAATTTCTAAAAATTTGTAGTTGACAAATCATTAAGTGATTTATCAATAACAATTTCAAAATTTCATTGTGATTATTAGATGACATCAATGCTTGGTCAAAATTCATTTGTGTTGACCACTAAAAGTCAAAATGAGACAATCTTTCTGGGACAGAGGGAGTATATCACAATAAAATTCAATCGACAGCCATAAGAGGCTTGCTAGCTTGCTCGAGTGTACGATCTGGGTATTGCTTGGGCTTTCACATGAACGAATTCTTTTTGAGTGGAGGACATTGTGATATCCTCAATCCTACATCATATATATTGGTCACTCTTAACATGCTATGACTTTTGAGTGGGCTCGTGGGAAGTCATGTAAACTCATTACTGATGTAGGAAGGTTCGCGGATCGTATTGACGAATTTGCAGCAGGATTTTGCAGTTGGTCGTCCGGGCTCAGAATGACTATTATGAGTACTTTTCGGAAAGGGAATTTCGCCACGAACAAGACATATGGCTTAGCCATGATGTACGATGCTTTCGGGCATCCGAGTCCGTTTAGGACCCGAAAACATCTTTTTTTTTTAAAACAGTTATTTTTATTTTCGGATTTTATTTCCTTATTTCGTTTGTGTAGGGTTTTTCGTTTTTTTGTTGCCCTAGGGGTATTTAAACACTTTTCGTGTCTGTAGCCGTCAGACTATTATTTTTAATTCAAATAGTTTTCTCTTATTTTCTGGTGGATTCCAGGCTTTCGTGTTCTAGGGTTATTGCTTGTAAACTCTTGTGTCTAGCGCTTGCTATTCACGAACATTGCTTCCGTTCTGTGTCAATTACATACTGGGCAATCTTAATATGCTTTGACTTTTGAGTGGCCTTGTGAGAATCCACGTAGACTCAAGTTGTTTGCGCTCAATGGGCTGAAGTGTGAAAAAGATTTGAGTAAGTGAGATTGTGATATCATATCCATAAATTTTTTGAGTGGACATGTGAAAAATCAAATAAATTTTTTGATTGTGAGAATCCACGTAGACTCAAGTTGACTTTATTCTGGTCAAAATCGCTACTGATAGTAGCGATTTCAGTCAACCTTTGGTCAAACTCGCTTTTGACAGTAGCGAATTTAATTAATTTAAATAATTTCCAGCGGTTTTCCTGTTAAAATATATTTTTTTGGCAAAATTAGGGAAAAAATAAATTATACTCGCTTGTACCAAAAGCGAGTTTCACCGAAAAATAAATAAACTCGTCATCACCACAAGCGAGTTCCTAAAAAGTGGTCATTTTGGCAAATAGTTTGGGAGAGTTGTTTTATTTTGGGAATTATTATTTTAAAAATGAATTATTTGAAAAAGGTTCATTCATCCTTTGCCATTAAGGAATAAAGCAACTAAAAACCTTAAATTGGGACATACAAAAAAAAATGTATTAAGAACCTTAAACTGAGAAGGGGGAGTAAAATAAAAACAAATTCTCATATACAACGGGCATGGTGTGCGGCAGGCCAAACCCTCCCGACCCGGCCCGCCCGACAGCCTTTCCTCCATTCCCAGCGCGCTGTGAGCCACACTCTGGTTCACCCAGCCGCGCGCTGCCACGTGTCCTCCTTAAAAAAACTCTAATAACTTTAAAAATGCTATATCTTGAGATTTATAACTCAGAAAAAAAAATAATGCTGTGTTCGTCTCGACGAGACGAATAAAACTACATAGGTCATGATATGGTTTTATTTTTATTTTTTAAAAAATATTTTTTACACAGCTACTCATCAGCTAAGATGTAACACTCTGTTCTGATAAAAATAACAATTTCATCTTAAAAAAGTAACACTTTCTACTGTTAAATGTAACAATAGTTTAAAAAAAAAATTGGGTTTGCATTTCAATTGTTACTTTCTCAATTTCAATTGTTACATTTAAGATATAATGTTACATTTAAGAATATAAACTGTTACAATTGAGATAAAAAAAATGTTACATTCATTTTTTATAAAATGTAACATTAGTTTAGTTTGTTAGTTGTCAATCTTTATGTTATCTTTAATCTATTGCAGTAAAATTGTGATACATTTTTGAAAAAAAAAAGTTTTACATTTCATTATAATAAGTGTTATTTTTGTTGGGAGGAAAAATAGTTTGGAGTTGGAAAAAAAAAAAAAAAAACCGACTCGACTCGGCTGCGCCGTCGAACGCCGTGCGGCGGTTACACAGGAGACCGGCTCTAAAATAAACGAGTAAGTAAACAATAAATCTTGATACTAAGGCATAGGGATGGCCAAAACCGGTTCCGGGCCCGGTTCCGGTTCGTCAAAAGGGTGACCCTTAACCGGCCCGCACTTACCCCGGTTCCGGTTCCGGTTTGGCACAATACGGTTCCGGTTCGGTCCGGTTCCGGTACGGATCCGGTCCACTCCTTTAAAATTATTGAAAAACAAGGGATTTTCGGTACGGTTCCGGTCCGGTTCGGCATATATGTGACCCTGAACCGGCCCGCATGCCTTGCGATTCCGGTTCGTCCGGTTCCGGTTTCCTCCCCGGTTTGCTCCGGTTTCGGGCTTTTCCGGTCTGGTTCCGGTCCGTTTGGCCATCCCTACTAAGGCACAGCTAAAATCGAAGGATTCTAAGCAAACAAGCTTGTTTCTAGTGAAGAGATATAATTAAGATATTACTGTCCACAACCTTGCTAAAAAGTGGTAAGAAAGTGACAAATACAAGATAGTACCTCTGTCCCTAAATGAGTGTCTAAATTTTATTTTAAGGGGCGTCTGAAAATCTCAACTCTTTGTACAATTTGGTGGCAAAGATTCATATATAATATTGTAATCTCCTTTCTAAACATTTAGTTTTGCACGTATAAAGAGACCGGTGAAAAAAAAATCGAAAAAAAAACAATTAGGGATAAAGTTATGTTAAAAAAAAGACACTCATTTTAGGATAAGAATTTTTTGAAAATGAACACTTATTTAGGGACAGAGGGAGTATATACTCCCCCCCCCCCCCACGTTTTTATTTAATCTAAAAATTGTGATTTTGATTATTTTATTTTAATCTACAAATCCCAAAATAAAATATTTTAATACTTTTTAAATATTTTCTATCACACTTTCATTCTCCCACTGTTGAAGCTTGATATACATTGTAAATGTCCTTTCTAACACCTTAAGGTTTTAGAGGAGTTGATTACTTAACATGGTATCAGAGCTCTGGTTATAGCAAGGTCAGGGGTTCGAATCCTTCCGCTTGCATATTATTACCCGAATTATCGAGTGCTAGAAATTGCACTATGTTGATGCCCGATAAGTGGCATGTTTGCTAATCTCTCCACGTGTGTCACCAAGCCCGGTTTTGAGGGTGTGCAAGCAGCCCAACAATTTTTAGGGGCCCCAAAAAAATCATTTTTATTAGGAATTTTTACCAATAAATCCTTGAGATAGAGTGAGATTTGCCAATAAAACAACACTTTTCCTTTTTACTTTAGGATCCCTGAGTTGAAATCAAAACTCCCTTAGAGTCCCTGGCCCTCTTTATAATAATTCTAAATGGCCAAACTGCCCTTCCCTACCTTCTCTCGATCTTATGTCGTCATCCTCGCGCTTCAATCGTCGACATGCTCCCGTCTCTTTTCCTCCTAATTTCACAACCCTAAATTTGTGAAATTAAAAATACCAATCTCCAAATGCGATTTGGCGCCGCTTGCAATGGTTGTGGTTATGGTTGATTCTTGATATGCATTGGATTTTCCCCAGAATCATTTTTTCCCGATTGCACAAACCAAATTTCAGAAATTAAGAACAATGATCTCCAAATCTGCGATTTGGCGCTTCTTGCTATGGGTTTGTTGTGGTATGGTTGATTCTTGATTTGCATTTGGATTTTCCCCTTGATTTGCATTTGGGATTTTCCAGTTCAAATTATTTGGTTGTTCTTCACACATTTGTATTTAATTATTTTCCTGCCTCTTGAATTCAAAGTTTAAAGTTGATTTTTTTTTTATGGGCTTATCTGTCCAGATTTATTTTAAATTTTGGAAAAATAAAAGATAAATCTTTTTCGACTCAAATTGTACGTGGCCATTGTTTATTGTGCTCAAATGCAATTTCATGATTTGTCCTCAATTTTTGATATCCATTTACCAAACTACACGTTCTTGTGAGGTGGGTTAATTTCAGTTTTTGGTAATACGCTGATGCTGCCAAAAACGTGTCGGATCAGCCCTCCGTTAGCGGTTCGGATAAATCCAGCAATGAGATCTTCCCGTTCGGATTCTTGTGCTAATGAACAACGTTGACGTAACTGCGCCGGGGCTTCACCGCAAAGGCCCTCCGCGTGGCGTAGTAGAATACGACTGAATGAATAGAGAAAATCAATTGATTAGTTTAGAGCCAAAGAGTTCATTACCCTCTCCTGTTGTGAGGACCTGTTTTTATAAGCATGGGTGAATGAGTCCTAACTTGTCAGAGAAGCTAGGGACCCGTATTACTGTGGGACTCGTATTCCTTGGAGGTAGACTCCGGATAAGGATGATTGATATCCCAGTTATCTTGTAGAAGAGATATATTTGTTCAGATAAGGATTTCCACTGTTAGTTGTAATCAAACTCTGTAAGTGGGCTCCTGTGATATGGGAGGTTTTTGATATAACTCGGCCGTCATCCTGCTCGGCTCGTCCTGGAGGTCGCGAGGGATTAGGCCTTTTGAACTCGGCCTAGGCAAGAACTGCCTGCTCGGCCTACTTGATGTCGGCATATGAGATTATGGGCTTTAGGTGGATGGACCTCTCAGTACTGACCTCCTAGGTGTATGGGCCCAGAGCATTTGGGTCCCACTTACCCAAGTCAGTTTATGTCGTTTAGTGGTCCCCGAGTTTCTATCTCGGCATGCCGAATAGGAACTGTGCCCCTTGTACTTGCTTTGCACTTCATTTACGTTGATTTGACCTATAGCCGCCAAAAATCCTTTTTTGCCTGGATTTGCTGACGTCACTGCAGATTTGATTCAGGTGGAATCATTATTCCTCTTGGAGAGCGAACATTCATTAATTGCGCCTCAATCATGACAGATAAACACCGCGCCCCTTCATATTCGGGGAGTATAAATAGACGATCCGTCTATTGGTTGTTCTTCATCTTACTTTCACTTTCAAGAATTCTTCAAACTTCAAGAACATTCCAGTTCATCTAGCAGCAGCGATTCCGATTTTTCGTTGAAGAAACGATCAGTTTTTTCCGGCGGAGGAGTTGCCGTCCGATAGCAACGATGAATTCATGGAACCGGACCCAGTTGAAGAATTCTCCGACGATGATTCTGATGCAGAAGAGTCAGAGGATGAGGACGAGGATGATGATGATGAGGATGACAGTGAGGATGATCCTGAACCCATACGGGTATGATGGAGACGTTGAGTGGGAGGAGGATGATGAAGACCAAGATCAAGATTGTGATCTTTCTTGAATCTTTAGTTAGGATGACTCAGTAGTTTCTTTTTTTCCTTTTTTGTATAGGTCAGGCCCCCGGCCTTATTGTGGGGGTCCTTTTTGTTATATATGTAATGGGATTTTACCTTTTCGGTTACATTTGCTCTGATTGTATTTTGACTTCATGGCTTGACATCCTTACTTCTTGTATGACCTTGATCCTTAACTTGTTATCACTCGTCTCATGATGTCGTCTTAAAGTAATGCCGATCGCCTGACCTCGACCTACCCCTGAACTTCTCTCATCTAGGTCTCGTCTTACTCTCCGATACTATTGGGGATGTCGGTCCATTGTCGATTACGTCCATGCGCAGGACCCTTCCATGTCGACCTATCTATCCGGAGTGTTTATGCTTTTCGAAGCCGACTCATATTTCTGATGTAAGTCTCGGCCTGCCAAGTGTCAATCTAGTATTGGCAGTCTGTTCATGTTTTTCAAACGACGGTTATTTCAATCGTTTACCTTTCCCTTACTCCGTACGGCGCACATGTCAGTGATGTGACATTCACCTCGAAAACGTGGCCCATTAATTGCGAGTCATGATGGGTTCGTGGGTTTACGTGCAACGCATGGATCGCGGGTTATAACCGGGTTAGCCCGAATCATACTTATTCGACCCGCCCTATATACACACCTAAAAACCCTCGAAGTTTCACATTTTCAAATTTTCAACAGAGAATCAGTGCCTCCGTTTCCGGCGAGTCTTCGAAGTCATCGATTCTCGTCGCAAAACTCTCTGTTCCGCTCCGATCATCTTCATTTACTCCGTCGGCTAATCCTTTTCCTCCGATCATATTTCCGACAAAGGTACTGTTCTGACCTTTTCGCCTTTTTCCCTATTTCTGCCATTGTTAAGGTTCTAGGGCTTTGAAGTTCCCATTTTTCATTCTTTATTTTTCGTATCTGCATAAGTAATTTTTTAGAAAAACCCTAGCCATTCCTCCTGATATGCTTGGTACCCCACACTTTGATCCCGATGCCATGTACGGCTTCTACGAGCGAAATAATAGGATTTATATGTTATCGTAGGGGATCTGGAAAATGTTATCTTTAATGGCCATTGGCGACTTACTGTTCCTGAATAAAACCCCCAGGGACGATCTGAGGTACCCGAGCGGTTTGTTTGCCCCAAAGGCCCTTCCAGGTAGTGCGGATGGGATCATACTCCTTAATACTCTTGACGCGGTTGTAAACCACATTTTTCTTCACTATGTTAAAGATAAATCGGCCTTTAGATCTCGTTTTGAGGGTCCTTCCTTGGCCCCAGTAGTTGAATCGGGGGGAAGGTCACCTCGTCCTCATCGCGGGATGACTCTAACCCCTTGGTTGCTGCAGGTATGGCCGAGGAAGGTGCTTCAGGAAGGATAGTGGATAGATTTGGAGAGGAAGCTGTGGCCCCCAGGAGAGGTCGAGATGAGGCGGGTCCCTCCGGATCAGTTCGTCTGAGGCACCCTTCTGGCGGTGCTGCTATGATCAAGGACCTCTATGACAATTACGGGGTGGATAGGAGAGAGTTTAAGCTGTTCTATAGTAAAGCCCAACCGTTTTCTAGTGAGGCGGAGGTTAGGAGGTTCTACTATGATGACGCATTTATCCCATTCTACTACAAACAGTTCCAGCTTAGGCTTCGGCTTCCCCTTAACCCTTTTATCAATGAGTACCTGGAGGAGTGGAATATTGTCCCGGCCCACTTGGGTGCGAACGCCGTGAGGTACCTGACTGGATTCATAATTCTTTGTCGTGGTCTTGGCTTCGAGCCTTGCATGTCGGCTTTCTATCATTTTTTCCAGTCTTCGTATAATTCGTTGTCCCGAACCATCACTATCAAATCTGACCCTAATAAGCCCAAACTCATGATTCCCATTTCGAGTGTTGTGAATAAGGTGACTGGTTGGAACAAACATGTTATTAAAGTAGAGAGCCGTCAGGGTTGGGAGTTCTTAGGTCCTGATAGAGACCCAGTTAAGCCTTCAGCAGTCCACCGTCCCGATTGGAGTGCTGCTTTGATAAAAAGACTAAAAGAATTTTCCGTCCTTGCTACATTGGATTGGTCTAAGACTGAGATCGACTTCAGATTCCATGTCCAGGCCGGTCTGATGAGGGGGCCTATCGCGGGCGTTCTCCCGGTGGTGGAGGTCGAGAGAGGAAATCAGTTTCCAGACTGGGTGATTCATCCAAACTTGGTCTTTCATTCCGACTGCCTAGTGTGCAAAAGGGAGGCCGACAGATGCCTCAAAGCCCAGGACATTATAGGATGTAACTTCCTTTTCATATTTGTCATTTTCGCACTTTCCTAGTTTTACCTTGTTTCAATGGCACTCATGAACCCTCCTTTTCATGCAGATCTTTCAATGGAGGATATCCAATTTATTGATGAAGAGGAATTCGATCCCGCGATGGCGGCTAGAAGGAAAAAACAGTTGTCGCGTACCCGCGGCGTAGAGAAGCGTCATTCTGACATGGCAGCCAGGCAGATGGAGTTGCAGTCAAAGGGAGGTGCTGTTATTCCCACCGGTCCTCCGGTTGTCCAAGTTGAAGCCGGTGGAGAAGGAGACGAGATTGAGGTTGTGGACAAGGAGGCTGAGGTGGATGTTAATCCTTCGCTGGGCCAAAGTCTGGGCCAGCACATCAAGATAGAGGTGGACCAGGGGGGCCATCGAGGGAAGAGGCCGTTGGAAGAGGTTGGGGATGTTTCGGAGCCTCCTTCTAAGAGGACCCCTTCGACCCGTGGTTCGGCTTCGGCCTCGGTCCCTACTGAAGCCAACTTCAACGATCTAGCCAATGCCCTTGGAAATGTGATAATAATACTGGATATTGACGATTCCATTCGCGCCGGTCCTGGCCTTAAGCTTGGTGCGGCCGTCATCAAGAGAGCCATGAACCACGAACTATTTAAAGGTTGGTGGACACCAGGCCGACCTCCACACAACTCAGAAGCCGCAAGGGCTTACTCATTAGCGAGGTACTTTGCGCTTCATTAATTGCTCCATGATTTTTGACAACTTTTGACACTTCGCTTTTCTTTCTGTAGCTTGCTTCTATAGCCCAGCACGAGTACGCTCTGATGCAACTTGCTATAAGAAACACCAGGAAGTTAGTGGATGAAGTCGAGCCTCTCCGTGCTTCTAATGCCGAGTTGAAAGAAAAAGTGGAGATTCTTGAGAGGGAGAAGCTTTTATTTGAGGCTGAGATAAAGAAGGCGGCGGACAAGTCGGCAGACGCCGATGAGACGGTCTGGAGAGCTGAGGCGGTGGTCCAGGCAGCGAAGGGGGAGACTGATGCGGCGAAGGCCGAACTTGAAAGGGAGCATCTTCGAGCGGAGGGTCTCGTGTTGGAGAAAAACGCTGCTGAAGAGAGGCTCGCCCTGCTGGAAGAAAGCATTCCAAGCCGAGAGAAGCAAGCAGTAGAGGCTTTTAAGAGCGGACCAGCAATGAAGGCGGCGGTCCTGGATGAGGTCGGTACTACTTACAATGATGCCTGGTCTAATTTATCTCGTCTTCTCTGGATCGACCCCGAAGTGGACATAACCTTGGATAAGCTTGCCCGTCTTTATAATCACGATGCATATGGGGTTGAAGCTCGAGCTGCTCATTCCCTGATCCCTTATTCTAACAAAGGTCTGAGAGTGATTCAGAGCCAAGATCGCAAGGCAGGTAATCCACCGTGGGTCCCTCCGCCGGTTGAAGCAGGGAAACTTGATGATCTGATTGCCCAAGTTGAGGAGGAAGCCGATGCTGATATTGATTAGTTAAACTTTGGAACTTGTCCTTGTAAGCCGGGTTGGCTAAAACAATTTTTTCTTTTGTTTTAAGTATTTATGTGACTCAGCCCAGAGTGCTTGAGGGAGTCTAAACACTTGATATTTTGGTTAGTATTTGTATGCCTGGGGCCCAGTGTTATCTGGGGGGGGGGCGTAAACACTTATTATTTGTAGGGATTTGCATACCTCGGTTTGAGGTGTTTATCCCTTGTTTCCATAGCTTGTTGCGCAAGTGTTATCTCGTTATTTATTCATGTTACTTTATCTCGGTTTGAGATGTCTTAACAGTCTGAAGTGACGAGATATGCCAACAGGTTTAGGCTATGATGTAGGCCGTGGTCGATCACCGTTATGGGCCGTAACGAGTGTTAAATGCTCGATTTTGTAAGGACTAATTCATGGCTAGTCTCAAATTGTCATGGGGACTAGATGTAATAATCTCAACCCAAATTTGAGAGCACTGGCCGGTAGAATTAGGTTTTGAATGTAGCCGAGTTAGGCTATGTAGGCCGTGGTCGTTCACCGTTATGGCCGTGACGAGCGTTAGGAGCTCGGTTTGTAAGAACTAATTCGTGGTTAGTCTCAAATTGTCGTGGGAACTAGATGTATTAATCTTAACCCAAATTTGAAAGCACTAACAGACAAAATTAGGTTTTGATTGTCTTGAGTCGTGACGTTTACGTATTAACTCGGAATGACGATCTCGGCATTGCTAAGTAATGCTTGGACTGTGTTCAAGAATCAGAGTTGTAAAAAGGAAAACTTTTATTGATAATAATAAAGGAATATCTAATTTGATAAATGCTATAAACTGGAGACTGCAAATCTAATCTAGAAAGCAAAAAGATAGATAGGGTGCCAAGGAGTTACTGATAGTATTTCCTCAGGTGCTCTGAATGCCATGGGTGTCTAAGCTTTTTTCCTTCCGGAGTTTTGAGCATGTAGGTCCCCTCTCTGATAACGTGAGTAACAATATAGGGACCTTCCCAATTTGGAGAGAGTTTATTTTGCTGAGCCTTCAAGTGTGTTGACTCAATCTTTTTGAGTACCCAGTCACCGACTTCAAAAACTCTTTTCTTTACCTTGCTGTCATGGTAGGCCTTGGTCTTCTGCTTATAATTTATCATTCTGAGTTGAGCCGTCAGCCATTTTGCTTTAACTAGGTCTAGGTCTAGGAGTCGGTTGTATTCATTGACCACCTCGTCATAATTGGACACCCTGAAGGTAGGTAAGGCCATCTCGGCTGGAGCCATAGCTTCTGATCCGTAAGTTAAAGCAAAGGGAGTCTCCCCAGTTGGCTCCCCGAGTGGTTGTACGAACTGCCCATAAAGAAAGGGGAAGGTCGTCCAGCCACTTTCCTTGACTTCCTTCTAAACTCTTGGTCAGGGCTTTCAGTATTAATTTGTTTGCTGCCTCGGCTTGGCCATTTCCCTGAGGATGACTGACCGATGACTTTCTGTGCTTGACTCCTAGTCTGTTTAATTCTTCGGTGAAGGCGTCAGAGAATTGGAGTCCGTTGTCGGTCACGATGGAATGTGGAAGGCCGAACCGGCACCATATGTTGTCATGGATGAAGTTAATGGCGTTCTCCTCTGTGATTTTAGCCAAGGGCTTAGCCTCCACACACTTGGTGAAGTAGTCTACCGCTACAATTACGAACTTGTTGCTACCCTTTGCCAGGAGGAATGGTCCAATGGTATCGACTCCCCACATGTCAAACGGCCATGTCGGTATGATAAGACTTTGTTCTACAGGTGGCACCTTTGGCAGGTCTGAGAAGCGCTGGCATTTGTCGCACTTCTTTACGTAGGCTTGGGCTTCTTCTCTTAAGTTAGGACAGTAGTAACCAAGTGTGATTACTTTATCAGCAAGGGTTCTAGCCCCCGGGTGTCCTCCGCAAACTCCTTCATGTACCTCGGCCAGAAGTTTCTCGGTATCTTTAGGGGAAACACATCTTAGGAGAGGCCTGGAGAATGACCTTCGATATAGAATGTCGTTCCAGACTATATACCTGGCCGTCTTCTTCTTTATATTTTTGGCCTTTAACTCGTCTTCCGGTAGTCTGCCCTTCTCGATGTAGTCCTTGTAATCGTCAATCCAGGTTCTCTCTTCGTCATCTAGAATTAGGATTTCTAGTCTTTCGTAAGCTGGTCGGTCGGCATAGATGATAAGGGGATTGATTTCTTGTAACGACCCCAAAACCACCCTAATTTTCTTAACTTAAAATGGAATTTTTATGTGCATTTTATGTGTTAGAAAATATTTTTATGACTTGCATATATTATTTGAGCATATGTGGTAGTTAAAGTGTTAATAAAAATTTTGTTAAAAGGAATAAATGAGTTAGTTGAAACTCTAGGGTCCAAAGTGTAACTTTAAAGTTCAGGGGCTTTTATTTGCTCAAAATGAAAATGGAGGGACCTAGGTGTAAAAATGAGATTTTTATAAATCATGTTTATCTTTCCTTCTCTTCCTCTGCGTAGAATATCCCACACACACACACACAGTGACTTTTCCAAGTTTCTCTGTATCCACGAAGAAAAAGTAAGTTCAACCCATTTCGATTTAATTCATTTTATTTACTTACCCGTTTTAAAAACTAATTATATAAAAATGATCAGGGCATTGAGTAGGTCATTTCTACCCGATCAAATATTATTTCTGCGATACTTTTTCCGGAAATAGGTAAGTTACTAATTCCCCTTAAATAGTAAAATTGTCATATATTTGCTATATGTGTGATATGTGGTGAAATTATGGTGAAAAGAATTTATTTGTGATACTTGTTTATTTGGGACAAAGGGAGTATAATTATACTGGGTAAGTGACTTGGTTCGTATGTAAGGGTGTATATGGAATATGTTTATATCCTGAGAATGTTAGTATAAGTGTTTGAAAGTATACTCCTACTTGTGGGACGGTAAAATATTAACTTGAGTTAAATGTTAAATAAGTATATTATAAAAATTATACTATTATTCTTGGGACGGGAAATGAATGAAAGTATCCTTAAATGAGTATATTAGTATATTAGAAAAATTATATTTATAATTGACACTTGTAATTGTTATTTTGCGATTTGGGTGATAGTTGTTATACTTGTAATTTTTGGGACAAAGGGAGTATTTAGTATGTTGGTTTGGTTGGGCTTAAAGTAGTATTAAGTTGTTTTGAGACTGATTTTGTAGTCTTAGTAAAGTTATAAACGTTAAGTGTTGTACTTTTGGACGGTGAAACGAAAAGAGTATAATTTATTCAAGTTTTGGCCTGTCGAGTGGTGTGGGCAGCCGCCCAAATAGGGCGTGCGGCCGCACTCTTATCTGAAAGATTTTGTTCTTGGAACAGGGCTAGTTGGGCGGCCGCACAGTCCAATCTGGAAGGTTAAATTGTTCAAATTTATTGATTAAATGTTCAATTTTGGTCTAGGTCTTAGGTGATATTCTAGAGTACCTAGAGGGTTGTTGTGGAACACTCTTGTGTTTGAAATGGTTCCTTTGTGAACATGAGTGTTGTGGAATTCGACTGAATGTTAAGTGGATATTGTTGAACATCTTTTGATATGGTTTAGATTGGTTCATCTTTATGATGCTTTCGTGGGGTTTTTTTACTTTGAAATCCCTTGTGTGAGAAATGGGTTTAGCGTACTTGGTTGTTGAGGATCGTGTTCAAGTGTGTGCAAGATTTTTGTTTGACTTAATGTCATTGATATAGGATTGTGTTGTGACTTAATGTCAATGTTGTGAACTATTTTATGAGTAATGTGTTTGCATCTTTGTGATGACTTTGTGTGGTTCCCTACTTTGGAATCATGCCCCGGTTGTTGTTTAAGCAAGTATTCATTATTGTGCACTTGTGTAAAGTCCAGCTGGTACTTTTTGTTGTGGTGTCGGGACAGTGGTAGGGATTACTCATTGTAACGCTTCTATCATTGGTTTCCCATTGTTTATAATATCGGGCAGTGGTAGGGATTACAATGGCACACGAGCCAAGTTCATTGTAAGGCTTCTATCATTGGTTTCCCATTTTTAACCCCCTTCCTTAGGCCAAAGGTTGGGCACTTTGGGTTATGACTTGGTGTCATTTTCCCCTTTTGTTGTTGTTATTATTGTTTGGTTCATGAACCCGTTTCAGCCCTTTGGTGCTGTTCAGTTGATACCTCTCTGATGGTTATGTTTTTTCGAGTATGGGATCCCGGCTTCAGCTATTTATGCTACTCAACTGGTTTTCTCAGATGGTTATGTTTGTTTCGAGAACCTTGGCTCACAGTATCCACGTATGAGTGTTTATTTCCGCCTTATGTGCTGCATGATGAGTTGGTCGTTATTTCCAACTGGTATGGGACGGTTGGCGATAGGGAGCCTCTCATGTTATTGCTATATGCTATATACTATTTGATTATTTGTTGATATTGTTTCTTTATAATTACCATATCAGCATGTAACGTAGTTGCATTTTAGTAGCTTACTGAGATTCATTCTCACCCCTTATTTGTTTACTGTTTTAGATAAAGGCAAGTCCATGGAATAGGACACTTGCACGGGAGGACGTCGTGGTGGTAAGAGTTTTGGGATATGAGTCTTGTAAAGGCTACATTATGTAATGTATAACCTTTTGGGGTAGAGTATCCGTGACTTCATCATCTTTTAAAACTTATATTTTGGAAAATGTTGGTGTTTGTGTATTAGTAAACAAAGTTTATAAGCCTTCGGGCTAAGTACTTCCGTTTATGAAAGTTGTTTGAAAAGTTTGGTTGGAAGTTAGTGGAAGTCTTTGAACTTCAAGTGTGGATTTTGTTAAACTTTTATGAAAGTATATTTCGAGAAAAAGTTCCTAAAATGTTTTATGACGTCTTCCAATCGTGTCCCGAGCGTGGGGCCAAGTTGGACCACGGGTCTGGGGCGCGACAGTTGGTATCAGAGCTAGGTTGTAGATGGTCTAGAATGACTAAGTGACCTAGGAGGGTAGTTGGGTAGAGAGTGAGTAACGTTGAGTGTTTTATGCAGGTAATCACTGAAGATGGTTGGAACAGAGGGTGATCAGTCGGGGACTTCAGGGCTGGGTAATGCTAGAGAAGAGGTTCGAACAATGTTCCAAGGTATGTTTGAAACTGTAATGAAAACAATTGATGATATAATTGAGCATAAAAGCAAGGTTGAAGCCTCAGAGGTGACAAAACGAGGAGGACAGTTAAAACCACAACCCCAGCGTGGTGATAGTAAAGAATACCAAGGGACATCTTCGCAAGCTAAGGAATCTTTTCAAGGGCCACAGAATAGAAGAACTCAAGGCAAACGAGTATGTAGCTATTGTCGGAAGGAAGGGCATTTAGAAGAAAGATGTTGGAAGAAGCAAGGCAAATGTATGAGATGTGGTCAGTTGGGTCATTTTCAGAGGAATTGCTCTAGATTTAAGAATCAGTTATCGGGAAGTGTAATTGGGTCTTCTCAGGGCCAGAAGAGGGATTCTTCAGGGAACATTAACGTACAAGGTAGTGTTTCTGCCATCAATCAACAACAGATTTCAGATCCTTTTAATGTGATTGGAGGTATAATTTCTATGTCTAGTTTGAGAGCACATACACTTATAGACCCTGGCTCTTTGCATTCTTATGTGTCTGTGCATTTTGCTTCTCTATTACATGTGTCTCCTGAGTCTCTACCTTAGGTGTTAGAGGTGTCTATCCTAAGGGGGAGTGTTTGGTGATTGATAGAGTGTTGCGCACTTGTGATGTGCAAATTTGTGAGCATGTTTTACTTGCTGGTTAGTTATTTTGCTATAGCAAGATTTTGATATTATTGTGGTAGAGTTTTATATGCTAGTATGCCTTAATTAAGCATGGTAGATATATGTTTTTAGCATTAATGCTATTTATGCATTAAAGTCTGAAATTTTTTTTATCACAAGATTATGCCTGGTATTTGGTTTATGGGGTTGGCAGCAGAGTGTCTATAGCTAAACTAGAGAATGTACTCTTCCTTTTTGGGATCTCAGATATGTTTTCTATTGAGTAGTACATGATTGATGAAAACCTTGGATTATCTTGAGTTGTTCGGTATAATGCTATAGTGTTGATATCTAGTGCAACATATCCATAACATTGGTTGAGTTAAAGGAGTAGAAGATTCAACTTGAGATATTTCTTGACAAGGGATTCATTACGTTTAGTATATCTACGTGGGATGTATAAGTATTTTTTATTATGAAAAGGTATGGTACTTTGCGATTGTATATTGAATACTAAGAGCTCAACCAGATGACTATAACGAATCATCACTTGTTATTTTATATGAGGGATATATTTGATCAACTTCAGAGATCAGTGGTTTATTCAGTGGTTGACTCGAAGTGATTATCATCAGTTGAAATTTTGAGTTGAGTATATTTTAAAAACGGTTTTTCCTACCAGGTATGGGAATCAGAAATTGTGGTCATAATGTTTGAATTAACAACTACTTCAGTGGTATTGTTGGATATGCTGAGTTGTATCTGTAGCCGTAATTGAATTGTTTTGTGAGAGGCAACAGTTGTGAAATCAAGGCATTATGTCTTCTTGTTAGAGGATATATTATTTTGAGGAAGTTTCAACTCAGGCATGGTTATTGATTCTTTAAATATGGAAGCAACAGTAATTGGAAAAATCCTACTTCAATAGCAGAGGTATATAACTTGTTGAGATTGGCATATGGTTATAGATTCATTGATGGATTTCTAAGGTAGCTACACAGTTAACTATATGACACAGGAAGATATACTTTCTCGATGGATTGGTAAGAGTGAAACGAGTTTTTAATTGTTGAAACGAGAGTTGATGGCAACTTCAGTATTGATATTGCTTAATGGATTTGACTAGTATTACAGTTATCTAGAGGATATGATCAGTGTTACTATTTTCTAGTGGATATATCGAGTTTTACCATTATATTGGATCTAATCAATTCATTGTTCTTGGAGATGCTGTTGGGTTTCCAAGTAACATGCGCAGCGGAATTTAGCAATTAAAATTTTAAGAAACCCAAACCCATGGATCCGTTCATATGATTAAATCAAATACAACATGATGAATAAAGGAAAAACTAACCTTGATGGCTATCAAATTTCTCTTGGTCTTTGGTGGAGATTTGAAGACTTGATCACGATCACAAAGCTTGAACACGAACTTTGAAGATGATGATTTTCACCCTCTAGCGGTATCCACACTTCGAACGAATATCAAAGGAACTTCTTTGATCTTGGTTGCTAGACCAATATTATGAAACACACTTTCACAATTTAATAAAGAACTATATGGAATTTATTTGTGAATTATTTTGTTCCTCAATCAAGGATATCTTAGAACAAAATAAAACCTCTCTCAAACTCTTTGAGACTCACAAAAGCACTTGTTAATATGGTCTGGCCGAATTGGTGTTTTATACACAATTAAGACCTATTCCAAATAGGTAACTTGTGCCAAAAACCATTCCTAATCGAATTAGGAAATTTCCAATCGGCATACCGGGCGCCCGCCTGGTCCTACCCAGGCGCCCGCTTGTTTGGACAGAAAGTCCAATTCTTTTCCGGCTTGTTCAGGCGCCCGCCTGGTGCAACCCAAGCGCCCGCTTGGTTGACCAGGAGGCCCAGAACTTTCAGGAAATTCCTTGGAAGTCCTCCGACCCTAAATTCCAATACAGTCCTTTTATTTAAGATTCGTTCTATTGTGTGTGACCCTCTAGGATTATACTAAGTTGGCAATGGGGTCAAACATGATCCCATAAGATATGATTAGGTTCTAGCAAACCGTCATACCTACCCAAATAGCATAACTAGATACAAGTTCGCATTCCTTTAGAATATGTCACAATCCTTTTGTCCACGATGTCATTGAACACAAGTCATGGTCAAACAGTCAGCTTGTTTTGTTCAATGCTTTCTCGATTCCGAATATGTTGATAATTCAAATGCTATTGATTCAATCAATCCATTTGAGTCCGGCCGAACATTTCATCAACATCATTCCTTCGAGGGGCCCAAGCTTGACATCTCTCCGTGGAGGGACAAATCCATTTAGCTTATTATTCTTCCCAACGGGAATCCGATTATGCCAATCATACCCTTTATAACTACCGTGTTAAGGTAGCATTTGAATATGTCAAACATAATGTTCATCAAGTGGAAGACTATAATAAATTCATGTCTAAGGATTCAAATGACATAACTAATATGAGATATATGTATGACATAGACCATGACATAAATCTCATACAGCGGGTCATGTCCAGTACCTTGTTCCAAACAAGTACCCATAAATCTAACATGATCATCCCATGATCATTTAGCCTTTATACTAGTGCTTAACAAGTACTAGGGACGGGGATTATTATAAGTAAACATGAACAACAATAATAATCAAAACATCTCTTTATTGATATGAAATAAATGATAACAATTACAACGTTTATTAAACGTGCCTAGGGCACCACTACCAACAGATGCCTCAAGGAGTAATTGAGATATTCATTCATTCAGAATGGTATGGTAGTTATGTATGCTTCGAGAAGATTGATTCATTATGAACCAAAATTATCCTACCCATAACTTGAGATTGATTGCGATTATACATCCATTGCATTAGCGAATGACTTTTGTGGAGCTATATTTGAAGTGCTTACCGACCATGAGAGTTGACGTATTTGTTTCCTCAAGAAGAGTTATACATGAGACAATGCAGGTAGAATACATGTTATATCATCCGGGAAAGGCAAGTGTAGTAGAGGATTTGACATATCGGAGTCTTTGTGAGTTGAGACATGGCGTGATTTTGAGATTGTGAAAGCTTTAAGTTCCTACACTATTGAATGATTTCAACCATAGAAGATTATCAATGGAATTTTAACTTTTGATAACAGAGTAAGTAGTCAACACTTAGTGGAACCAACATACGTGATGGAATTCAACTACAGGTACTTGAAGAGATTCATAAGATTTAATTATGAATCCAAGTAAATGTAGAGTATTGAGGTAAATTTGAAGAATTACATCTGATTAGTTTAATACGAGAAATTCTAAGCATTCAACTAAGTCCTTGAGTTACGAATATTGGGAGTAAAGTATCAGTGATCAGTTGGTTCGTGACAAGATTTTGAGATTTCTGAGTGGATATGAATCTATTGCGAAAAGTTTTGTTGAAGGAGTTACACTGAATAGATGAGATCAATGATGTTGATTGATAGCGGATTGATTACCAAGTTTTCTCACCTTATCTATTTTGAGAGTATAAAATGTTAATTCCAGTTGTTACTTATTTGTTCAGAAGATAGTTCGATTTCATGGGATGCCTACGAGCATGGTATTAGATATGGGTTCTTCATTTACATCTTGATTTTAGTAAGCAATTCAGAAGGTTTTGAATTCAGAATTGGGATTTAGAATGACTTTTCATCCTCAGACAGATGGTCAGTTAGGAAGAACCATTCAAATTCTCGAGGATAGGTTGAGAACTTATTCAGTTGATTCTTAGAATTCGTGGGATATTGAGCCGAGTATGTCCTATGAGGAGCATCCAGTTCAGGTGATTGATTCTAGAATTCGAGAATTGACAACTCAAAGTATTCCTCTTGTTAGAGTTGTGTGGAGGAACCATAATGTGGAAGAATCAACTTGGGAGCTTCGGGAGGAGATTGAGAGGAAATACCCTTGGTTATTTGACACTGTTGGTAAGTTACCCTAAAATTCGGGACGAAATTTCTTTAAGGGGGAGTGATTGTAACGACCCCAAAACCACCCTAATTTCTTAACTTAAAATGGAACTTTTATGTGCATTTTATGCGTTAGAAAATATTTTTATGACTTGCATATATTATTTGAGCATATGTGGTAGTTAAAGTGTTAATAGAAATTTTGTTAAAAGGAATAAATGAGTTAATTGAAACTCTAGGGTCCAAAGTGTAACTTTAAAGTTCAGGGGATTATTTGCTCAAAATGAAAATGGAGGGACCTAGGTGTAAAAATGAGATTTTTATAAATCATGTTTATCTTTCCTTCTCTTCCTCTGCGTAGAATATCCCACACACACACACACAGTGACTTTTCCAAGTTTCTCTGTATCCACGAAGAAAAAGTAAGTTCAACCCATTTCGATTTAATTCTTTTTATTTACTTACCCGTTTTTAAAAACTAATTATATAAAAATGATCAGGGCGTTGAGTAGGTCATTTCTACCCGATCAAATATTATTTCTGCGATACTTTTTCCGGAAATAGGTAAGTTACTATTCCCCTTAAATAGTAAAATGGTCATATATTTGCTATATGTGTGATATGTGGTGAAATTATGGTGAAAAGAATTTATTTGTGATACTTGTTTATTTGGGACAAAGGGAGTATAATTATAATGGGTAAGTGACTTGGTTCGTATGTAAGGGTGTATATGGAATATGTTTATATCCTGAGAATGTTAGTATAAGTGTTTGAAAGTATACTCCTACTTGTGGGACGGTAAAATATTAACTTGAGTTAAATGTTAAATAAGTATATTATAAAATTATACTATTATTCTTGGGACGGGGAAATGAATGAAAGTATCCTTAAATGAGTATATTAGTATATTAGAAAAATTATATTTATAATTGACACTTGTAATTGTTATTTTGCGATTTGGGTGATAGTTGTTATACTTGTAATTTTTGGGACAAAGAGAGTATTTAGTATGTTGGTTTGGTTGGGCTTAAAGTAGTATTAAAGTTGTTTTGAGACTGATTTTGTAGTCTTAGGAAAGTTATAAACGTTAAGTGTTGTACTTTTGGGACGGTGAAACGAAAGGAGTATAATTTATTCAAGTTTTGGCCTATCGAGTGGTGTGGGCGGCGCCCAAATAGGGCGTGCGGCCGCGCTCTTATCTGAAAGATTTTGTTATTGGAACAGGGCTAGTTGGGCGGCCGCACAGTCCAATCTGGAAGGTTAAATTGTTCAAATTTAATTGATTAAATGTTCAATTTTGGTCTAGGTCTTAGGTGATATTCTAGAGTACCTAGAGGGTTGTTGTGGAACACTCTTGTGTTTGAAATGGTTCCTTTGTGAACATGAGTGTTGTGGAATTCGACTGAATGTTAAGTGGATATTGTTGAACATCTTTTGATATGGTTTAGATTGGTTCATCTTTATGATGCTTTCGTGGGGTTTTTTACTTTGAAATCCCTTGTGTGAGAAATGGGTTTAGCGTACTTGGTTGTTGAGGATCGTGTTCAAGTGTGTGCAAGATTTTTGTTTGACTTAATGTCATTGATATAGGATTGTGTTGTGACTTAATGTCAATGTTGTGAACTATTTTATGAGTAATGTGTTTGCATCTTTGTGATGACTTTGTGTGGTTTCCTACTTTGGAATCATGCCCCGGTTGTTGTTTAAGCAAGTATTCATTACTGTGCTCTTGTGTAAAGTCCAGCTGGTACTTTTTGTTGTGGTGTCGGGACAGTGGTAGGGATTACATCATTGTAAGGCTTCTATCATTGGTTTCCCATTGTTTATGATATCGGGCAGTGGTAGGGATTACAATGGCACACGAGCCAAGTTCATTGTAAGGCTTCTATCATTGGTTTCCCATTTTTAACCCCCTTCCTTAGGCCAAAGGTTGGGCACTTTGGGTTATGACTTGGTGTCATTTTCCCCCTCTTGTTGTTGTTGTTGTTATTGTTTGGTTCATGAACCCGTTTCAGCCCTTTGGTACTGTTCAGTTGTTGTTTCGAGTACGGGATCCCGGCTTCAGCTATTTATGCTACTCAACTGGTTTTCTCAGATGGTTATGTTTGTTTCGAGAACCTTGGCTCACAGTATCCACGTATGAGTGTTTATTTCCGCCTTATTTGCTGCATGATGAGTTGGTCGTTATTTCCAACTGGAATGGGACGGTTGGCGATAGGGAGCCTCTCATGTTATGTGCTATATGCTATATACTATTTGATTATTTGTTGATATTGTTTCTTTATGATTACCATATCAGCATTTAACGTAGTTGAATTTTAGTAGCTTACTGAGATTCATTCTCACCCCTTATTTGTTTACTGTTTTAGATAAAGGCAAGTCCAGGGAATAGGACACTTGCACGGGAGGACGTCGTGGTGGTAAGAGTTTGGGATATGAGTCTTGTAAAGGCTACATTATGTAATGTATAACCTTTTGGGGTAGAGTATCCGTGACTTCATCATCTTTTAAAACTTATATTTTGGAAAATGTTGGTGTTTGTGTATTAGTAAACAAAGTTTGTAAGCCTTCGGGCTAAGTACTTCCGTTTGTGAAAGTTTTTGAAAAGTTTGGTTGGAAGTTAGTGGAAGTCTTTGAACTTCAAGTGTGGATTTTGTTAAACTTTTATGAAAGTATATTTCGAGAAAAAGTTCCTAAAATGTTTTATGACGTCTTCCAATCGTGTCCCGAGCGTGGGGCCAAGTTGGACCCCGGGTCTGGGGCGCGACAGTTGGTATCAGAGCTAGGTTGTAGATGGTCTAGAATGACTAAGTGGCCTAGGAGAGTAGTTGGGTAGAGAGTGAGTAACGTTGAGTGTTTTATGCAGGTAATCACTGAAGATGGTTGGAACAGAGGGTAATCAGTCGGGGCCTTCAGGGCTGGGTAATGCTAGAGAAGAGGTTCGAACAATGTTCCAAGGTATGTTTGAAACTGTAATGAAAGTAATTGACGATATAGTTGAGCATAAAAGCAAGGTTGAAGCCTCAGAGGTGACAAAACGAGGAGGACAGTTAAAACCACAACCCCAGCGTGGTGATAGTAAAGAATACCAAGGGACATCTTCGCAAGCTAATGAATCTTTTCAAGGGCCACAGAATAGAAGAACTCAAGGCAAACGAGTATGTAGCTATTGTCGGAAGGAAGGGCATTTAGAAGAAAGATGTTGGAAGAAGCAAGGCAAATGTATGAGATGTGGTCAGTTGGGTCATTTTCAGAGGAATTGCTCTAGATTTAAGAATCAGTTATCGGGAAGTGTAATTGGGTCTTCTCAGGGCCAGAAGAGGGATTCTTCAGGGAACATTAAGGTACAAGGTAGTGTTTCTGCCATCAATCAACAACAGATTTCAGATCCTTTTAATGTGATTGGAGGTATAATTTCTATGTCTAGTTTGAGAGCACATACACTTATAGACCCTGGCTCTTTGCATTCTTATGTGTCTGTGCATTTTGCTTCTCGATTACATGTGTCTCCTGAGTCTCTACCTTAGGTGTTAGAGGTGTCTATCCTAAGGGGGAGTGTTTGGTGATTGATAGAGTGTTGCGCACTTGTGATGTGCAAATTTGTGAGCATGTTTTACTTGCTGGTTAGTTATTTTGCTATAGCAAGATTTTGATATTATTGTGGTAGAGTTTTATATGCTAGTATGCCTTAATTAAGCATGGTAGATATATGTGTTTAGCATTCATGCTATTTACGCATTAAAGTCTGAATTTTTTTTTATCACAAGATTATGCCTGGTATTTGGTTTATGGGGTTGGCAGCAGAGTGTCTATAGCTAAACTAGAGAATGTACTCTTCCTTTGTGGGATCTCAGATATGTTTTCTATTGAGTAGTAATGATTGATGAAAACCTTGGATTATCTTGAGTTGTACTCGCCATTCACTTGGTTTACAACTAGTTGGGAATCGCTGTAGGCCACCAGTTATTTGCACCAAATAACTTGGCCCTTTCTATTCCTAAGATCAAGGCTTCGTATTCCGCCTGGTTGTTTGAAGCTGGGAATTTAAATCTGATGAAGTCACGGGCCACGTGTTCGCCGCCTGGACTTGTTAAATATACCCCGGTGTAGACACCCCGCCTTGGACCTCTCATGTCCCGATTGCATACACATTCTCTATCTTCCTCTTTTCTGTTAAGTTTTGTTACTTTTCGTTAACTTTCGTTACTTTTCGTTAATTTCCTGACTTACTCCGTTAGTCTTGAATTTGACTAAGTGGCAAAGTCAACCTTGAGTCTTTGTTTCATTTATTTTCGTTGACTTTCGTGATGTTCGTTAAGTTTTTGGACTAATTACGTTAGTTTTGGGGCTTAACTGCATAACGGGGTTAACTTTTGGGCTGAAATATGAATTTCCTGAAGCTGGGATGCGCACGCCTTTGCCCTCCTTTGTGGTAGGCGTGCTCCTCCCATAGGGGGGTGGGAAGCGCGTGCTTCCAGAATCTCAGATTTTGCCAAATTTCCCTCCTTTTCTGATTTGTAACCCCCAAGACCATTATGCCTTGGCTTGATCCGGGGAATGGCCATCTTTGTGACCACAAACACTTCTCCAACACCTATATAAACCTCTTAATTCCATCATGAAAGGAGGAGGTTTTCTTAACACAAAAATACTTCAAAATACACAAAAGTCTATTTTTCAAGAAGTGGTCAACACAAGATTTGGTTCTTCTCCATTCAAGCATAAGGTACAAGGTTTATTCTCTTCTTCTAAGTCTTATTTCCTTTCTTCATCTTCTCATATCTTCTAAGTGAGTATGCAATCTCCATAAAAAGGGATGCAACCAAAAGGCCACTTCACTATTGAAGTTTGGCCAAGGTTACATCCCAACATTCCAAACTACATTTTAATTCACCATTTTCATCTCTTCATGTAATTGTCTAGCATAATTATTACATGTAATATTTAGCATAAATTTATAAATAAAACAATTCTCTTTTCTTCCCCTTTTTCTTTACATTATAATTGTTAGCACTGTTAATAAATTGAAGGACATTTAGCATTAGAATACCAATAGTAGTAAGACCCGATAAGCGGGGCGGAGTGGGTGTTTAAGTACTTCCCACTCCGTCACCTAACCCCCGAACCCTTCTCTCCCGAATCTCTGTTTTGTACATAAATTAGGCTATTTCTAGGTTTTTCTTATGTTCTTTTAAAAACATAGGTGGCGACTCTAAACAATCTAAAACAAGTTAGACATCCTAGGATCCTTCCACCGCTCTAGCCAAGCCGTGGGCTCTCCCGGGGTATCTACACCCGGCTCCACTTCTTCCTTTTGTTGTTGATCCATCTGTGTACAAAATCCAACAGTCTTCAGGTAATTCTTCTAAGGGCTCTCTGTCCATGGGAAACTTCCTCTTTCTTGTTGTCGGTGTATGCTCACTAAAGAACGTGGTCTCAACTAGGAAATCGACCAAAGGCTGCGCCATCAATTTCTTCCTCGGCTTGTAAGTGATGTCGAATTCAGTTAACTCAATGGACCAGTTCAGCAATCTGCCCGAGCTGTCCATCTTGTGGAATATTTTTCTGAGCGGCTTTTCGGTATAAACCGTGATGGGATGAGCGGAGAAGTATGCACGTAGTTTTCGGGCAACAATGACTAAGGCATATGCTATCTTCTCGGCATTATAGTACCTGCTCTCGGTATCTGACAATGCTTTACTTACATAGTACACCGGCTTCTGAATTCCATTATCTTCTCGTACTATAACGGCCGCCACGGCTCTGTCGGTTGCCGCAAGGAATACGGAGAGTGTTTCTCCCATAATCGGACTGCTAAGCAATGGGGGCGAACCCAAGTATTCTTTTATTCGCTGGAATGAAGCTGAGCATTCTGGGGTCCACTCGAAGTCCTTAGTTCCTTTCAGGGCCTTGAAGAAAGGTAACGACTTTTCTGCCGACTTGACGATAAATCTTCCCAGGGCGGCCACCCTGCCATTTAACCTTTGGACCTCTTTTACACACGTCGGCTCTTTCATATCGACCAGGGCCTGGATTTCTCCGGATTTGCCTCGATGCCTCGTTGGGAAACCATGAAACCGAGGAACTTGCCTGCCGTGACCCCGAAAACACATTTACTTGGGTTGAGCTTCATGTCGTTTTCTTTCAGATTTTTTATAGTCTCCGCGGTCCGGGACGTGGCTTCCTGATTTGGTTTTTATTACCATGTCGTCAATATAGGCTTCCATGTTCCGGCCAATCTGGGATTTGAACACCTTGTTCACCATCCTCTGATAAGTTGCGCCAACATTCTTGAGGCCAAAAGGCATCATCACATAGTAATAGATCCCTCCTGCTGCTTGGAGGGCGGTCTTTTCGATGTCGTCTTCGGCCATTTTGACCTGGTGATAACCAGAATAAGCGTCTAGGAAGCTCAAGGTTTGGTGTCCAGCTATGGAGTCGACCAACTTGTCTATTCTGGGTAGAGGGTAGCTATCATTGGGGTATGCTTTGTTGAGATCTGTGAAATCGACACACATTCTCTACTTGCCGTTCTGTTTTTTCACCATTACGACATTAGCCAGCCACTCGGGGTATGTCGCTTCTCGGATGATCCCGGCCTTCATCAATTTATCCACCTCGGTCTGTATTGCCTGTTCTTTTTCTATAGAAAAGACCCTTCGTCCTTGCTTGACGGGTTTGAAAAAACTGTCCACCTCTAGTTTGTGGAGAGAAATGGCTTCTTTAACTCCAACCATGTCTTCGACTTTCCAAGCAAAACACATCTAGGTTGTCTTTTAGTAGGTTGATGATTTCTTCTCTCTCTTCCGGGGAAAGTTGTTTCCCAATTCGTACCTTTTGTTCTGGGTAGTCGGGGTTGATGACGACCTCATCCAACTGGTCGACTGGTCTTAGCTCGAGACCGTCCCTGAACTCCAAGGTTTCCACGATGATTTGCTTTACTTTTTCCTTGTCTTTGCCTTCTAGGCTCAAATTCTCCATATCTAGGAGTCTATCAATCTGGGCGTCCATGTGGGCGGGTATTGTGGCCCCCGAGCTTGGGACGAGGGCGAGGTCTGAGCCACTCGGCTCGTCCGAAGCTGCGTTCATGGAGATACAACCGAATCCATCCATACCATATGTCACCTCGATCTCTGTTATGGCATTTTCAGCATCCAGTACGACCCATTCCTCAGGTATGTCTACCGTTATCACACCGATGTTAGGGGCTGATGTAGTGACCGTAGTCGACTTCGATATAGTGATATTTCTTTCTGGGGTGTCAATTTCCATCTTGGATTTTGCCTTTCTTGACCTCATCACGTGCTCTAAGAAGTGTTTGGGGTTGCCGAGGACGCAGCCTACGCCTTCTGGGGTTGGGAATTTCACCCTTTGGTGAGGGAGGGAGGGAGGCAACCATTCCCAATTTTCCCTGACTAGGAGAGCCGAGGATGGCATGGTAGTCACTTGCCAAATCCATAACGATGAAGGTGATTGTTGCCGATGTTTTGTAGGGGTACTCACCGACTTCTAGTACCAAGTCCACGGTTCCCTTAGCCTCGGCTTTGTGATTTGTAAATCCCTCTAGTCTCCCATTGTAAGGGGTCAGCATGGTGTCTGGCAACTCCATCTCTTTGAAGGTTCTGTAATAGAGCACATCTTTAGCTGCCCCAGAATCTATTAAGAGCCTTTCCGACTTGCAGTTGTCGATTCGGCCTGTGATGACCAATGGCTGTTCTCTCATGGCCCTGTTTCCGGCCAGCTCGTTAGGGGAGAAACTAATCACCTCCTCCCCTTTGTGAATCCAAGGGGGGATATGGTAAACCTTTTTTAGATCATAGATCTGCTCTTTTAACTTGGTGTTGGAAGGAATTTCCTCCCTGATTACATCAATCAGTTTTTCCCGAGGTGGCCTGTCTTCGCGGTCATCCATTTTCTCATCCTCTCTCGGATGTTTGTTGTCTTTCTTTGATAAGTATTCATTTAGTTTCCCCTGATCGGCCCACCTCTGTAGTATTTTCTTTAGGGCAAAGCAGTTATCCGTCTCGTGCCCGTTATCTCGATGGTAGGCACAGTACTTGCTGGTGTCTCGTGGGAACTTCGGGTTATCTTTAAGGGGTTTTGGATTTGGGAGATTCACCAGGTTCATGATCTCGGAAATTGGCTTGGTAAGGGGGGTAAAGACCTCGGTCGGTCTCGTTCTGTTCTTCCCTCGGTTACCACTTCCACTGGTACCCTGGACCGAGTTAGGAGTGAGTGGCCTACGTTCCCCTTCTCGGTCTCGATCTCTATATCCAGACATCAGTTTATTTTTTCCTCAGCAGTGGCTGTCGCGTAGGCCATCTGGTACAGCTCAGATTTTGTAAGAGGTTCTCTTACCGACAATTCATAGGTGAGCTCATCTGATCTTTGCCCATTATAGAAGCACATTATGATTTCCCTATCTGTAAGTCTCTCTTCTATTGAGTCAGCCAATTCTCTGAACCTATTGTAAAAGTCTATAGTCGACTCGCTCTTTCCCTGAACTATGTTTTCCAGATCCGACAATCTTTTCTTTCTAGCCCCGGCAGTGGCGAAATATTCTAGAAAACTTGACTTTAATTTGGAGAAGGAGCTGATGCTCCTTCTCTCCAAGTCCATAACCAAGACCTAGCCGCTCCAACTAACGTACTAGCAAAGGCCTTGCAAAGTACGTCGTCTTTGTTGGAAACCAAGGCTATCATTCCTTCGAAAGATTGTAGGTGGTCCATGGCATCTGTACTGCCGGAATACTTGTCCAGGTGGGGAAGCTTTAACTGGGGATTGGGTGGAGAATCCTTTATCCACTGAGCAAACGGACGCATTGCGTCGTAGTCTGTTTTCGGCTTCCTCTGCCCCTGGTTCATCTCTATATTGTCCATCCTCTCCTGCAAATCCAATATGATCTGCTCACTGAACCCTGAGCTGCGATGGGAGCTTCTAGGCCTGTCTCGGCCCCTTCCAACAACACGACTTGCGTCTGGATCATCACGAGGCCGTCTCGGAGGAGTATGACGAGGTGGCTCCTGTCTGGGCGGGACTTGATCTTGATTTTGCCATCGCCGCCTTTCTCCTAGAAATCTCACATCTGGAGATTCTGCCTCCTCCTCTCTCCTACGGTTTATTTGATCCCTCAGATCTATTCCATCGGGATTAATTGGGCCAAGTCGACCTTCTAGTCGGCTTGGTGGAGCAGCTCGATTTCTTGGGGGGGCGTCACGCGGTTCCTGATGACGTCTGTCCTCAGTGCGTGTGTTCCCCCTTCGGTCACTTCTTCCTCCGCCTCCCAAAGCTCCTCTCGTGCCAGAGGTCTGGGCGAAGGGTGCCAAGTAGTGGTCTGGATCAAACTCTAGAAGAGCTCTCTGGGCATCAGCTAGTTGCTGAAGGGTTGAGAGATTCTGATGTAACAATGCCATTCGGTCAATTGGTGCCGGCCTAGAAGGGCCAGCCTCGGTAAGCTGAGGACGTGAAGTCGTCCGTCTCCATCGTCCATACTGGTGAGCAATTTCAGGCGCCGGTTCCTCTGGAACGGGTGTGCATCCCGCCTCCCTGAGGTGGAGGAGGGAGGCCTTGATTCAGAACATTATCATTTGCCACGTTAGGAGGTGGCAGATTGAGATTAGCGTCTGGTGTAACGCTAGCTTCCCGACCGTCGACGTGAGTTCTAGACATGGGGAAATTTGTGGTTTTCCGAATAGAGATTCTCCAACGACGTTTCCCGGCAATGGAACCAAACCGATGCTGCCAAAAACGTGTCGGATCAGCCCTCCGTTTAGCGGTTCGGATAAATCCAGCAATGAGATCTTCCCGTTCGGATCTGTGCAAAATGAACAAACGTAAACTGCGCCGGGGCTTCACCGGCAAAGGCCCTCCGGCGTGAGAGTAAGAATACGACTGAATGAAATAGAGAATCAATTGACTAGTTTAGAGTCAAAGAGTTCATTACCCCTCTCCTGTTGTGAGGACCTGTTTTTATAGGCGTGGGTGAATGAGTCCTAACTTGTCAGAGAAGCTAGGGAGCCCGTATTACTGACCTCCTAGGTGTATTGGCCCAGAGCATTTGGGTCCCACTTACCCAAGTTGGTTTATGTCGTTCATACGCATTTGTTTTTTCTTTACAAGAAATATAGTATTTGTTAATCTTCCTCGTTATTGCCATTGTTAAAGGAGGTTGACCCAAACTGAGAAAATGGAGAATGATAAGTGGGAAATATGAAGGAAAGCAACTAGAACCGTCTATGTTCCCAAGAATCCGCCTTTGTGTCAATGCATGTACTAACTAAATATATTTTTCTTTAAACAACTGGTGAATTGATTTCTCAACTGTTTAAATGAGAATCGAGTATCTCAGTTTTTATACTTTGGTGTAAAAAAAATGAAAAATGGTTTTCTCAATTTTTTACATTTGAGAGATGGAATTTTTATTTTTGAAAATTAAATCAAAATGATGAGTGAACTTGATTGATTCGTCTTTTAAAAACTGAGATATACGTTTAAGATCATTTTTCCAATTTTTAAATTTTGAGATATTGCATTTTAAAATTGAGAAATGGTTTTACAAGTGAAAATGAAAAATCACAAAACTGTGTAATCACACAACTGTGAAATCATACAACTGTTAAATCAATTGAAAAATGATTTTAAGTGAAAAATGAAAATGACACAAGTGTGTAATCATACAAATGTGAAATCAATTAATAAATGATTTTAAGTGAAAATGACACAACTGTGAAATGACACAATTGTGAAATGACACAACTGTGAAATCAATTGAAAAAATGATTTAACAAGTAAAAAATAAAAAACGACACAACTCTGTAATCATACAATTGTGAAATCAAACAACTGTGAAATCATTTGAGAACAAAGTAAATCATTTTTTATAGATGAAAAATGGATTTTTTATTTATAAAATTTGAATCATATCTTTAATGTGCGTGTTTGATTCGTGTTGACGATACGATTAAAACGATAGTTTCAGATTATTTTTTGATTTCAAGATTTTGAGATATAGCATTTTAAAATTTTAAAAGGGAAAATTGAAGAGGAGAGAAAGAGGAAAAGCACTTAAAGAAATTTTTACAACTGAGAAATGAAATCACACAACTATGAAATCAATTATAAAATGAAAATAATTTTCTCACGTTTTTACAAGTGAAAAATAAAATTTTTATTTTTAAAATTAAATTATATATTGAATGTAGTTATTGTGCTCCACTGAAAATATTATCCATTGTCCCTAATTCCTTCCATGGTGGGTTTGCTATATCTCGTGTTTTTCCCTCTTTCAGTTGCATTGATGCAATCACCATCCAAATTGAAGAGTCAATACTCAATAGTAGGAGAATAATCATAATCCAAGCAGATGTGGATGAGATTAATATGTCTTAATATGTTCATGTAAAGCCGAAATATACAGTTGGAAAATTTATGTGTTTGCGTTTGACAAGGACAAAGTGGCAGTCCGCCTTGGTGTGCGTGTGAGTGTGGCCATGTGAGGGAAGGGTAATATGGTCCAAAAAAATATCAGGGACTTTTTGGCGAGTTTTAATAATGTGTGTCCTTATTGATCGTTTTCATTTAGACAAATGACTTATTGGTCAAAGCCTCTTATTATATATATATATATATATATATATATATATATATATATTTAACTCCATGTTATGCCATAGAAAGTGTGGCCTGGTAGATAAGCTACTCGTGTTCTCTATGATATACTCCCTCCGTCCCATTACAATGGGCACTTTTGGTCAATCATTGGGGACTGCACAGCCAACGTTAAATGTTTTTTTGTCTTCCTATTTGAACTCTCCTTTCATTTCCATTTTCATTCATGGGCATTTTAGGCTTTTCCTCCCACTTTTTGGCTTAGAATTTCATTCTATTTTTCCAAATTTTAATTAGAAATTCTGATATTTTCTTTTAATAATACATTTTTATTTTAATGAATTATTTATTTATCACTTCAATTTTTTGCTTCATTTCTATAATTTTTTTTTAAGTATTTAGGGCCCCACATTCATGCCCTCTCTAACACCTTAAGGTTTTAGAGGAGTTGGTTGCTTAACACCCACTCAACTATCTACACTCACAATACATTACATTTTTATATCAAAATTCATTTGTATAAATTAAAAAAGGACGAAAGTGGTATCATGTTCCATTTATTAATGCTTGTACTCTTCTTCTCCTCGTTACGGACCCGGAACCGCTCCACCACTCCACCTAATGGCTCAGATCGAGGCCACATATGTGAGCTCATTATCTGGCGGCTAAGATGATTTCATTTTTTTTGGGTCCCACCGAGCTCGAACACATCTCATCCGTTAGGTGGAGCTAAAATGAGGTGGCTCCAATCGGAACCATTGGGCGGAGCTAACTAGGGGTGCAGCGGTTCGAAATCTCCACGTTACCCTTTTTTTGGTAATTACATTATAACATTGGATGCAATCCAAAAAAGTTAAAAAGTGTAGATATTACAAATTTATGGTGGAGGGTGATTGGATTTGGTGCCATCATTTGGAAGAATTGAACCCACAATCGAAAGGAATTACTGATGATGCCGCTCAAATTATAGTGCTTTGGTTTGAATTTTACTAAGTCGGCCTCAGTTTTTTTTTTTTTTTAATTATTATGAGAAATTTTAAATATTTACGTTTAAATTGATGAGGAAATATAATAGTTGTACGGTCTTGAGCTAAAATAAGTGTAAAGTTGTGTTGTGACTGAGTCTTATGTTACGCGACATAGTCCTTCACCTCTATTCCAAAAGTCAAGAGTTCGATAACCCTTCCCTTTTACTCAAATAAATAAATAATAAATAAATTTTTGTAATGATTTGGGTTTAGAAATTATATTGGCTATGCAAGTACTACATAGTCATCCACCGAGGGAAAACGATTTGGGTAAAACATATTCATCATGGGCACACCAAAAAATGCATGGATAATGGATAATTTTGATGATAATGTTTTTCAGAACACTTAAATATCCCACTTATACTCCCTCCGTTTCAAATTATTTGTAGCTTTAGGAGTAAAAAATTGTTTCAAAATATCTGTCGTTTTACTATTATCAATGCACTTTTATCCTTCGTCTCAATTATACCATTATTAATGATGGTGAAAGTATCTCTCATGCAAGCATTTAATCACCTAGAAAGTTGAATTAGTTAGGGGCAAATGGTCTTCTTAACATGCATTAATTACATTTCTTAATATGTGTGAAAAATCTAAAACAACAGATATTTTAAAACAGAAGGAGTATGAATCGAGATACTAAAGAGCTGACCGAAAAAAAGTTTTACTATTCGTTTTTGTTATAAAACTGGAGAATTAAGAGCAAAATCTTAATAGAGAATATTTTATTTCAAGACTATTATAGAGTATACAAGAGAGAAAGATAGAAGTTAAGAACTTCTGAGGTGTATTGAAATGAAAACTAGAGCCTACTATTTATAGGAGGAAATTGGCTTCCTCTGTAAGCTTCTCTAAAGATATTTACAAAGCTTTCCTAATAAGCTTCACTAAAGATATTTACAAAGCTTCTCTAGTAAGCTTCGCTGAAGATATTTACAAAGCTTCCCTAGTAAGCTTCGCGAAAGATTATCTTGTAAACTTCCGGTTCAAAGGACATCCACACAATAATATATCATAACACTCCCCCTTGGATGTCCGCTGCTAAGATATCACGTGTTGCCTCATTAAAAACCTTCTGAGCAAAAACCCTGTGGGAAAATAATCTCGAAGGAAAAGAGTACAACGCAAAATCTTTTCAATCAACACTCATTGCCTCGTTAAAACCTTGGCGGTAACAAAACCCAGTGGGAAAAATAACCCCGCACGAAAAAAAAAACGAGTACAATGTAATCTTAGTATCTTCTGGATACTCTCCCTGAATAAAACATTACTCAATATCTCTTAGTCGCCTCATTCCATATCATGCACTAATTTCTCAAATCTTGGAGTTGGTAATGACTTCGTAAGCAAGTCCGCAAGATTGTCATTTGAACAAACTTGTTGAATATCAATTTCACCATTTTTCTGAAGATCATGAGTGAAGAAAAACTTGGTGATATGTGCTTTGTTCTGTCTCCTTTGATATATCCACCCTTGAGTTGAGTTATACATGCTGTATTGTCTTCAAATAGTGTTGTTGAACTTTTCACATCCAAAGCCAATCCACACGTCCCTCGTATGTGTTTAATCATTGATCTTAGCCAAACACATTCACGGCTTGCTTCGTGGATTGCTATAATTTCAGCATGATTTGATGAAGTGGCGACTAACGTCTGTTTCGTGGAACGCCATGATATAGCTGTAGATCCAGTTGTAAATAAATAACCTGTCTGAGATCGAGCCTTATGGGGATCAGATAAATACCTGCATCTGCATAGCCAATAAGCTGTGATCCACAATTATATGAATAAAATAAGCCCATCTCAGTAGTTCCTCGGAGATAACGAAATATGTGCTTTATTCCATTCCAATGTCTTCGGGTTGGATTGGAACTATATCTTGCTAATAAATTTACCGAGAAGGCCAATTCAGGTCTTGTATTATTAGCGAGGTACATTAATGCACCAATTGCACTAAGATACGGTACTTCTGGACCAAGCTTTTTCATTATTTTCTCGAGGCCGAAACACGTCCTTTTTCACATCAAGTGATCGAACAACCATTGGGTACTCAATGGATGTGCTTTGTCCATATAGAAATGTTTCAGGACTTTTTCTGTATAATTTGATTGATGGACAAGTATACCTTGTTTAAGGTACTCGATTTGTAGGCCAAGACAAAACTTTGTCTTTCCCAGATCTTTCATCTCAAATCTTTCTTCAAGTAATTAACAGCTATTGAAAGTTCTTCTGGACTTCCAATAATATTGAGATCATCAACATAAACAGCAATTATTACAAATCCTGAAGCCGACTTTCTAACGAAAAACATGGACAAATAGGATCATTCGTGTATCCTTCCTTTGCCAAGTATTCACTAAGACGGTATACCACATCCGTCCTGATTGTTTTAGACCATACAAAGATCTTTTGTAATTAATAGAAAAAACTTCCCGGGAGTTTGAATTGCATGCATCAGACATCTTGAATCCTTCTGGGAT
>JAOWBW010002579.1:35921-67757 GCA_026119855.1 Campanula takesimana
GTGAGGTGATGATGAATATATAGGTTAGGTTTTTAAAAAAATTTGCACTGATATGGGAAAAAATGGGTCAAAAATTTAAAAGATGGGAAGTTGAAAGGATGGCATTAATGAGGGATTTTGAAAAAGACGGCTCATCATTACAACAAAAGTACGGCGCATTTATGAGGGATATTTGGGATTTGAAGGGCATTAATGCTTGAATGACACAAAGTACGATTGATGAGACATCTAGGTTTTTGAAAAACTGCTCCACTTTCCCTTTAAGTGTATGAGCAGTTTTGACTAATTTTTGCACAAACACCAAAAACATCTATTTTGGTGTAAGTTTGGGGTGCAAGAGAAATATCCCCAGAAAATAAAAATTTTCAAAAAAGCGTAAAACGAGGGAAAAATTTAATTGCCAAGTACCCTTGAACAATTAAAGGAATGTCAAAAGACATAGATTCCAATAATAAATGAACAGAATAAACATCCTGGTACTTGTGTATTAATACGTTCAATCATTGATATTAAATTTTGAGAATTGATTGAGCCTCAATAGTTAATGCGCGCATGAAGGGGCGCATTGTATCATCAGGCGCATTACTCATCAAGGCGCGCAAAGATGGTTGAGGCGCATAAGTGTTTGAAGCGCATTGGATGCTAGGCGCGCATGGATGATAGGCGCGCAGGAGATGCTAGGCGCATAGAGATTGAGCGCGCAGAAATAAGAGTTGGCCGCCGCAGTTAGTAAGCGCATAGATGGCGCATAGTTTCCTTGAAACTTTGAAAAATTGATCTAACATTTGTACCTAATATACTCATAACTTAACACAACATAAAATCATTAGTATTGACAAAACTATATTAAATTTAGTTGAGTTCAAGCATACCCATTTCACCTCTCAAAAACATGAACCGTTTCGCGTCGAGTGCTTTTCGTTAGAATGTCGGCGATTGATAGTCGGTTCCCACGTGTTCCAAATGTATATTGCCTTTCTCCACGTGGTCTTTGAGGAAGTGATATTTGATGTCGATGTGCTTGGTCTTTGAGTGCATGACAGGATTTTCAGAAACCGCAATTGTTGATGTATTGTCGCAGTAGATGGGACAATTTTCTTCGATGATATCATAGTCCACCAATTGCTGCTTCATCCAGAGTATTTGACAACAACAACTTCCCGCAGTGATATATTCGGCTTCGGTTGTTGAAACAGATACAGAAGCTTGTTTCTTACTTGCCCATGACACAAGTCGATATCCGAGGAAATGACAAGTGCCACTAGTGATTTTCCTATCAATGGTGCACGCTGCGTAATCCGCATCTGAATAACCTACAAGTTTAAAGTTCGAATCTTTGGTGTACCAAAGTCCAAGGTTAACAGTACCGGAGAGATATCTTATAATACGTTTCACAGCAATTAAGTGTGCTTCTCTAGGGTCGGATTGATAACGAGCACAAACACAAACACTAAACATAATATCAGGCCTACTAGCAGTAAGATAAAGGAGTGAGCCAATCATACCTCGATAGAGCGTTTGATCAACACGTTTACCTTTTAAATCTTTGTCGAGTTTGTTGCCGGTGGCCATTGGAGTATCGTATGCTTTAGCGTTCTCAAGTCTAAACTTCTTGATTAAGTCCTTTGTGTATTTGGCTTGATTGATAAAAATGCCTTCACTCATTTGCTTGATTTGAAGCCCGAGGAAGAATGTGAGTTCTCCCATCATGCTCATTTTAAACTTGCTCTTCATTAGTTTCTCAAAGCGCTTGCACAACAATTCATTAGTAGAACCAAATATAATATCATCAACATAAATTTGAAGAAGTAATTTATGACCATTATGTTTGGCAATGAAAAGAGTTGTATCGATTTTACCGTGAGTGAATCCTTTTTCGATAAGAAACTTTGATAGTGTATCATACCATGCTCTTGGTGCTTGTTTGAGTCCATACAAAGCTTTCTGGAGTTTGTATACATGATTTGGAAATTGTGAATCTTCAAACCCAGGTGGTTGAGCAACATAGACTTTTTTTGGAGTTCGCCATTTAGAAACGCGCTCTTCATATCCATTTGATATAACTTTAAGTTCTTGTGAGCGGCGTAAGCTAGAAATAATCTAATAGCTTCAAGTCTTGCTACGGGCGCAAAGTTTCATCGTAGTCAATTCCTTCTTCTTGCCTATAGCCTTGTGCAACCAATCTTGCTTTGTTTCTCGTGATGGTTCCATTCTCATCCATCTTGTTCCTGAACACCCATTTTGTACCAATCACTCCATGATCATTTGGTCTAGGAACTAGAGTCCAAACCTTACATCGTTCAAATTGATTGAGTTCTTCTTGCATTGCAACAACCCAATTAGGATCTTGGAGCGCTTCATCAGCCTTCTTCGGTTCAATTTGAGAGATAAAAGCAGTGTAAGCATCAAAGTTTGTAGCTCTCCTTGTACGAACACCAACTTGTAGATCACCGATGATATTAGCAATTGGTGACCTCTAACTTCACGAATTTCAGGAGGTAAGTTAGGTTGAGTCGTAGAAACTTGAAGGTCTTCAATTGGTACATCTTCACCAGATTCAATGTAACATGTACAGATTCAACTATCACTAATGTAGTTCTATTAAAAACGCGAAAAGCTTTAGAGTGTTTGGCATACCCAACAAAAATACCTTCGTCGGCTTTGGCATCGAATTTACCTCTATGTTCGTTTCCGTTGTAGAGGATATAACATTTGCAACCAAAGATCTTGAAGAATGCAATGTTGGGAGTTCTACCACGCCAAAGTTCATACGGAGTCTTGTTGTGAAGTTTGTTGATGAGGGAACGATTTTGAGTAAAACATGCAGTGTTGATAGCTTCTTCCCAAAAATACTTAGGCAATTTAGCTTCAGCTATCATCGTCTTTCCCGCTTCAATCAACGTCCTATTCTTTCGTTCAACAACGCCATTTTGTTGAGGGACTCCAGCGGTTGAAAAGTTGTAATCTATCCCATGATCTTCACAATATCGAGCAACACCGTTGTTCTTGAATTCTGTTCCACTGTCGGATCGAACACTAACGATGTCATCTTCTTTTGGGTTTGGAGCAGTCGAAATAAGGTAGTGAGAATATCATAACAATCATCTTTTGTAATCATCATCTCCACCCATGTATATCTTGAATAATCATCCACCACAACTAGAGTATACTTGTTTCTTCTAATACTTGCGGTGGTGACTGGTCCAAATAGATCAATGTGAAGCAGTTGCAATCATCTAGTAGTTGAAGGATTTGACTTGCTTGAAAATGACTGCTTCGGTTGTTTGCCAAGTTGACAAGCGGCGCACTTTTTGTCATGATGATCAGCAACCTTAGGAAGTCCTTTGACAAGATTATTCCTGCTGAGTTTAGATAGATACTTGAAGTTCAAGTCACTTAAGCGCTTGTGCCACAGCCAACTATTTTCGTTCACACTTTTTGCTACAAAACAAAGATTAGTACTAGAGTTCATACTATGGAAATCAATAATATAAATATTTGTCTTACGATATCCCGTGAGTAAGATAGCTCCAGTTTTTCCATTCTTGATAAGACATTGCGTTGAAGTGAAATGGCATTCTAATCCTTTGTCGCAGAATTGAGATATGGATAATAAGTTGTGCTTGAGCCCTTCGATGAGTGAGACTCTTTCAATGCACACTTTGTCTTTCTTGAGCTTTCTATGCTACAACTTGACCTTTTTTATTATCGCCAAATGTTACGGAGGGGCCTATTTCTTCATGGACATCTTCTAATAAGGATTCATCTCCAGTCATGTGTCTTGAACACCCACTATCGAGAATCCATTCATAATTTCTAGCTTTTGAAGATCCAGCCATGAAACAAAGAACCTGAAATATAGACATTTAAGCAGGTCCCCTTTATTCCTTTTGGGTCCTAGGGTTAGCAACTTTTGATAACCCACTCTTGCTTGACCTTATGATTTTTACGTCCTTTGGCATTGGGAGTGAATCGCAAAAGGCATTCCACGGCCTTGTGTCCTGAACAATCACAAATGGAACAATGATGAAAGCCACCAATCACGTGAGTTTTCACAAGCTCTTTACTTTTCTTAGGGATGGCATTCTTCTTTGGGTCAGATGAACTAGCCTTAACAAAATATTTCTTTTGAAATTTTGGAGCGCTTTTTCTTGGAGGGCGCATAGGGCTAGGAGGCGCACGGCGATGAGGCGTGTGGCTCGTAGGCGCATAATGAGCACTCGGAGAAGGAGCGCACCTGTTTTCAAGAATGATTTTGCTAGGAGATGGTTCATCTGTAGCTATATCTTTCCCATTAGCTTTCCCAAATTGCTTCGTTGGGTAGACATAATGGAATGTTTGTCTCTTGACTTTTTCCTGTCCTTTACCCATTGAATTAGAATGTTTTTCCTTGGGAATTTCAAAAGTTTGCTGATTAGTAAATTCACTATCTCTTTCAGCACAAACATCACATTTAAAGTTGTCACTAGTTGATGAGAATGCCAAGCCACTTTTATCACCACTGACTTTTTGGGACTCAAATATATTCTCCATAGTGACACAAGAATTGGACCACTCATTTGTAATCTTTTTAAGATCAGTAATTTGAGCAACCAATTCACCGTTTTGAACTTTAAGAAGTGAGTTCTGTTCTGTTAGAAAAGTGTTTTTAACAGTAAGAGGAGTCATGCTCTTTATCTGCTCCTTAAGGAGGGTGAATTCAGATTTAAGTAGAGATTTCTCGGTCTCAAGCTGGGAAATTTCATCACATCATAGTGCTAAAGCTTCCTTCATACTATCAAATCTAGTGATTACCTTTTCAGCCTTCTTGAACAATTTTTCTTGTTCAGCAATCACTTCATCATCATTGATTTTGGAGATTGGAGCAGTTGGTTCAATTTGAGGTCTAATGTATGCTCATTTTCTCAACTTGTTCCTTGCACTAAGATCACATCGTGAGAATAACAATCCACCATCGCTTTGAGCCGGAGTGAGAAATCCTTGTTCCACGAGCTCGCTGATGGTTGGTCCTTTCTTCTTTTTCACTTCTTGAAAACCTGCATATTTCTTGATAGGTTTATTCAAGGCATTCATATCGGGAACATCCTTGGAGAAGTCATCATCAGAATCATAAGTATCCACTTCATCATCATTTGCCATCAAACAAACGAGTCCATCATCGGAATCTTCATCGCTCTCATCGGAGTCTGTTTCAATCCAAGTGTTCTGCTCATTTGCTGGTGCTTCTTCTTCAGCAATCATTCCCTTGTGACGAGTGAACTTGGGAGTGAATTTGGGAGTATGGCTGCTCTTCTTCTGCATATATTCAAATTTGGGGATCGGGCAGCTTGATGCAAAATGTCCGGGTTTCCTGCAATTAAAACAAACAAGATCTTCTTTTCTTTTTGAATCGCTGCTCCTTGTAAACTTTTGAGGAGCTTTGCTGGTAGATCCTTGAAATTTGTTGGTTGAGCCGGGTCTTGAGAATTTTCTGAACTTTTGAAATTTCTTCACAAATAAAGCGAAGTCTTCATCATCCATGTCTAATAGCTCAGAAGTAGAAATTTTGGGATCGGAACTTTTCTCATCATGAGTAGGCGCAGCTTCTCTGTGCGCCACCATCGCCATAGATTTTGATTTTCCTTCAGTTTCGCTAATTCGCTGAAGTTTGAGTTCGTAAACTTTGAGATTTGCATAAAGGTTCCTTAATGTCCATACATCTAAAGTTCCAGCGTCTTCAAGAGCGCTAGATTTATGTAGGTATCTTGATCCAAAAGCTTGTAGAAAATTTACGTTCAAATCTTTGTTGGTGAACTTCATGCCAAGTGAAATACATAGGTTAATAATCTCACAGTAGCGTTCATAAGTTTGCCTCAAGTTTTCACCGGGGAGTTGAGAGAAATTGTTAAATCTCTTTTATACTTCGTATTTCTTGTTCTCCTTGCAAACCATGTCTCCTTCTATATGCTCTTCAATAGCATCCCATAGCTCATTTGCAGTAGCACAATGCATGACTTGTTGTTTCATAGCCGTGCTTAGAGTGCTTAGAAGTATGTTTCTTGTTTTGCCATCATTTGCAACTCTTCTTGTTTCTTCCTCAGTCCATTCCTCTTTTGGTTTCTTGATGGTTGGTTGAACAACATTTGTGCGTGGATTTGGATTCGCCTTTATCGGAATATAAGGTCCATAAACGACGGTGTCATGGAGCCTTTCATCGATTGAGTTGAGATGAGTCAATATGCTGAATTTCCACACGTCAAAATGATCTTCATCAAAGACCGGAATGTGAGTGTAATTTGCAGTTGCCATAGGTTTTGAGTTTGCCATTTAGAATCGGCACCCAAGCTGTTAAGCTTAAAAAACGAAAATATTTGATAAAGGTGTTTGCTCTGATACCACTTGTTGGTCCCAAAGGGCAACAAGGGTATGAAAATATTTTATAAAGGTGTATCTCTAAAAGATGGATCTAAGTGATCAAACTTAAAGATGTGCGTGTGTGAATTTAGTATCAAGGCTCTTTAGATCTTTATGATTTAGAGCACAATGAAACTAAAGTGTTATAGCTTGAAGATATGGGCTAAGGATGAATATATGAAGATGTTCTTGAGGAAATCTGGAAAAACGAAGGCAATCTTCAAATCTTCAACAAATGCTTTGAGAGAGAAATTCTTGAAATTCTTAGCAAAACTCAGCAACTTCAAAATGTTGAAGTTATGGGGTATTTATAGTGAACTTCAAAAAACTATCCGTTGGAAATCCTTATGGATAAGATGTGTGTCGCTCGTTGATTGGAGCATGCATATATTATGACCATTTTGACACTCAACATAAATGTGACCATTGAGGACACGTGTCAACAGATTAGGCGCATATGCATCTTTTAAGCACCGTTGGATCATTGGCGTAATTTGAATTCTCTTCAAGTCTTTGAATCTTCAATAAATCACTGAGTGTTAAATAAACACTTTGAGGCGCGTTTGAGCCAAGAGGCGCATTTAGCCAAGATGCGCACATTATGTGTGCGCTAAATCAAGGGGCGCATAGGCGCGTAGCATAGCTAGGAATAAATCCTAGTGCGCGCGCTATGAAAGGCGCATGGCGCAAATGAAGAGAGGCGCATGGCACGTGGCGCATGAGGCGCATATGCGCGGCTCAATACTCACTGAGTGATTTTTCTTGAATCTTGATCTTCTTGCCCTATTTCTAAGCCTATTCTATAACAATGGACAACTTAAAAATGAAGTATAAATACTTCTTACATGTGGGTCTAAAGTCCATGAAATAAAACTTAGGTGATGGATCAATCAAATCTAATAAATCCTATAACATTAAAACTGACATATATGTGGGCATACCCAACAGAAAGCAGTAAAAGATGCAAGAGCAAAGGTGAATCAGAAACATTATGATAGATTGGATACCAAAGAAGGGGAAAAAGACATCTATAGACTTGCTCGTATGAGGGATAAGAGGACACGAGACATTGGGAGGGTTAAATGTGTTAAGGATGTAGACTAAAGAGTGTTGGTCGGGGATAAAGAGATAAAAGATAGGTGGAGTTCGTACTTCAATACCTTGTTTAATGGCAATCAAGAGCAGGATATTGGAGATATAACTATCCCTTCGAGTATGATTTATCGAGATATTATGCGGCGAATTCAAAAGGGTGAAGTGGAAATGGCGATGAAAAAGATGGGATTAAAGAAAGTCGTAGGGCTGGATGGAATACCAATTGAGGTGTGGAGATGTTTTGGGGAGAGGGGAATAGATTGGTTAACAACACTATTCAACAAGATATGGAGAAGTAACACAATGCCATTGGAGTGGAGAAAAAGTACCCTAATCCCTTTGTATAAGAACAAAGGTGATGTCCAAGATTGTGCCAACTATCAAGGGATCAAACTAATGAGCCATACTATGAAACTTTGGGAAAGAGTGATTGCACAACGGCTAAGAAAAATTGTGAATATTTCAGATAACCAATTTGGATTTATGCCCGGTAGATCGACTATGGACGCAATCTATCTTATGAGACAAATCATGGAGAAATATCGAGATAAAAAGAAAGATTTGCACATGGTTTTTATTGATTTGGAGAAGGCGTATGATAAAGTGCCAAGAGAGGTACTTTGGTGGGCTTTAGTAAAGAAAGACGTTTCAAATAAATATATTGATATTATCAAGGACATGTATAATAGAGTTAGTACTAGTGTACAGACAAGCGTTGGGAAGACAGAAGAGTTCCCTATCACGATTGGAGTGTATCAAGGCTCTGCACTTAGTCCCTTTCTCTTTGCCCTGATAATGGACGAAGTGACGAGGTCAATCCAAGATGATATTCCATGGTGTATGTTGTTCGCATATGATATTATGCTGATTGATGAGACAAAAGAAGGTGTTGAAAGTAAATTGGAGTTGTGGAGACGCACTTTGGAATCTCGGGTTTTCAGGTGTAAGGTCTCTTATTCACTTAACACCCTGAAAAGGTGTGACACCCTGAAAAGGTGTTTGGAACTTGGAATTGACGGAATGGAAATAGGACCACCAATCTTTGAGTAGTTAACTGTATTCGTTATATGCAGTTAGTATTTGAAATGATATCCGATCTTTGAAATTATCAATTGAGTCCGTTCTTTCGGTCACTTCTCCTTAGCTATCAGAGAAGTCCGTATGAACTTACTGAGCATTGTTCGCTCACCTTTCTCTAATAATCTTTTTCAGGTAACGAATTAAAGAAGTAGACGGATCGCTAGATGAAGCTGTCCGTGTCAGTTATATTAAGACTTTATGGTTTATTTTGTTTAGCTAGTGGTTGTACTGGCTTGAAGACTTAGCATTTAATTTCGCTTCCGCATTTATGGTTGAATTGATGGTTGAGACTAGCCGTTGGGCTATTTAAGTTGGATTTTGTAAGACAACTGTTGGTATTTCCATGATTTATGGATTTGTTTACTTTATGAAAATCTGGGTCGTTACACAGGTACTAACAATTCTCAGTTTGATATGTTTTAATAGAGATGGTGTGGCATATGCTTCTAAGGGAAATACATCACATGTGGCCAAAAATTGTTAGGACCATATCTAAAGTATTTTTACTAATTGCGTACTTCCTCCATTCCAAAAAAAAAAAATTATGTGCTATTGTGTAGCACAAAATCTTGGGAAAAACGTGTTTTTCCTAACTCTCAGGAAAAACGTGTTCTAAAAAAAACGCTGTGGAATTTTTTTAAATATGTGGAACTTCTTTAAAAAAATGTGCGGTGACATTTCTGTAAATAATCGGAACTTCTCGACGGTTCTGGATATAATTATAAAACCTTCTGGATATGAGATTGACATCCAGAACCTTTGAAAGTGATAGCAAGAATGGCCATTTTTGTAAATAATCGGAACTTCTCAACGGTTCTGGATATCAATATAAAGCCTTCTGGATATGAGATTGATAGTCAGAACCTTTGAAAATGATAGCCAGAAGGGTCCTAGATATCAATATAAAGCCTTCTGGATATGAGTTTGATAGCCAGAACCTTTGAAAGTGATAGCGAGAAGGTTTTTTCTGAGTTTTTTTTTAGAGTAACAAAAGTGTTAATAGATAGCCAGTGACAATGTTTAGGATGATCAGTTGCCGTGTTACGAAGGTCCAGTGAGTGTGTTGAGGACCGCCAGATGATTTTGAAAAACACGTTTTTCCTAACCACTAGGAAAAACGCGTTTTACAGATACCAACTCATTTTGTATTGTCCAAAAATTTCTTCCGTTTAAAAAAAAAAAAAAAAATTGTATTAATTCATAATGTCATGAAGGTACAATTGGCCCTACAACTTACAACTGGGCCTTTAAGTTTCAAACTATTTTATTAATAATGGTCAAGTCAATAAGTTCAACTTTGCCCCGGACCTATGAAATAAGAACCGTATTTAAATCGAACTTGAGCCTGTTTATTTCTGGTTAATTTGCTCTCCCTCAATAACTACATTAATTTGCATTGAAGAGGTATGGATCGGAGTTAGGGTTGGTGGTATTGATTGCATGGCCACAATAATTGTTGACATGAATACATGTTGACTGATCTGTATCATATCATGTATGGCCAAGCTGATGCATGGGATTCCATCATAACTTATAAAAAGTTATATTTTTATAGGGTTTAAGGTTTACGTATATTTTAAGGTTTAGGGTTTAAGGATTACCGTTTGAGAAAATTTTGGGGGAAACTAGTTCCTCCATAAGTTATAAATAGTCATGTTTTTATAGGATTTATGATTTAGGGTTTAAGGTTGTTTTATAGGGTTTAATGTTTAGAGTTTAGGGTTTAATGTTTAGGGTTTAGGGTTTAAGGTTATTTTATAAGGTTTAAGGTTTAGGTTTTAAGGTTGTTTTATAGGTTTTAAGGTTTAGGTTTTAAAGTTTAGAATTTAGGGTTTAAGGTTTAGGGTTTAAAAGTTAAAAACATGATTTTTTATAACTTATGGATGGAGGAACTAGTTTCCTCTAAAACGTACTCATAGAATAATTAGTTTCCACCAAACCTACTCTTTTAAAATAAAAAACTAGCGAACGCACTCACGTGGGTTACCAAATTAATAAACATGTAGCATTCAAAAGAAAATGATCACTGATTTTGGATAAAACCAAACAAACTGTAATGCTTTGTTTTGATCAAATAACAGCTATTCTAAATTTCCACCACTATGCCGTTTAATTATACAACATGCATAAAAGATAATACTCACTCCGCCCAAAAATATTTATTGTTTAATGAGTTAGAATTTATCTCAAAATACTGTTTTTTCTTACTCCTATTCATGAGTCATTTTTACCATTGTCTACCGATTATTCTCTACCGAATATATGCTCTTATTTATGATTATAGATAATTATTGTTTAAGCATCTAATTGTTATTTTTATTTTAATTATGACAAGATTTTGGGGGAAACTAGTTTCTTCCCAAATTATGAAAAGTCATGTTTTTCAAATTGTTCATAAATGTTCGCCAAATGCTTGCAAGTAGAAAAAAGTAGACTTTCTGTAATTTAGGGAGAAACTAGTTTTATCAAAAACTAATCTTTAACTATATTTTTTTGTTTATACTATTTAGATATGCAATATTCTTATGCTTAGAAGTAGATTTAGATAATATGATGATGTTTTAGAGCTATATTAATGCATATTTTTAGAAGTGTTTGACTAGTTTTTCAAATTTTAGTAGGTTTACAAATATATAGTATATTGTAATTCTGAACATTAGTTTTGATTAATTGAATTTTGATATTAAGAATTCCTCATTATTCCCTGAAGTCGATATGCTCCTTTTGAATTTATACAAACTTTTGCTAAATGTGCTCGATTCGACGAGAGTTTAAGATCTTTCGCCAGTAATCATGCGCAATTTAACAGTGTTAGATATTTATCTTTATAGACAAAACTGTTAATAGGTAGAAATACTATCTTCGTCTACGTGCTCATAGGTTGTAAAGCATTGTCTGCACTTACATATACAATAAGATGTCCCAGATTGTAGAAGAATCTATACATCAGATAGAAGTATGTTTCATCAGTAACTAGGGTAATATATTCTTTTGAATCAGTACCATCAGCAGTACCTAATGGTTTCTCTTCGAAAAGCTTTTTTTTCCCTCCTTCTTCTTCTTCTTCTTCTTCTTCTTCTTCTTCTTCTTCTTCTTCTTCTTCTTCAGATATTCAATATTCCAATGCCTCTTTCTTTACAGTAACTAGAGATATTATCTGGCTTAAAGCCCTTTGAAGATGTATTCTTATTTTTCTTTGTTCCCCCGTTTTTTTGTCCTTTAATTCTATTAGCAACTAGTTCATATGCTTAATGTACATGTACCACTCACCTTATAATGAAACTCTCTAGAGTGAATAGACGATTTGGTCTCTTTTGTAAGCATAGTATCTTTCCCACCAATACAAGATTTCACAAAGAAAGTGTTGGTCCCAAAGGGCAACAAGGGTATGAAAAATAGCTAGAGGGTGGGTGAATAGCTGTTTTAAAATTCTTTTCGTACCCTTGATAAACTCAATTTCAAATGCGCACTTTATCAAGTAAGCGTTATGAAATGCGCCTAAGTGAGTGAGTGAAATGCACAGCGGAATTTAGTAATGAAAATAGGCGCAAAGTGTGATAAAGGGGCGCACACACACTCTAAGTATTTTGGCTCAAAGTGGTTGAAAGAAGGAACTAAGGCAAATGAAATAACAACACAACACAATTCAGTTCAATCAATCTACAATGAGTAAACAAGCAAATAGTGAGTGAAGATAATAACTTGAAAGTAAATGACAAGGTAATAACACAAGCTATTTGGAGAGGTTCGATCAATGAAAGATCTACGTCCTCTACCAAGATGGTTAGTCTTGGATTTCTAATGGAGATCTTATATAATGAGTGAGTGTTACAAATTACAACTTTTGAGCTTCTACACTAACTCAAGATCTAATATTCTATGAATGAACAAATCCAAAACAATAACCGGTATATCTCTAAAAGATGGATCTAAGTGATCAAACTTAAAGAGGTGCGTGTGTGAATTTAGTATCAAGGCTCTTTAGATCTTTATGATTTAGAGCACAATGAAACTAATGTGTTATAGCTTGAAGATCTGGGCTAAGGATGAAGGTATAAGATGTTCTTGAGGAAATCTGGAAAAACGAAGGCAATCTTCAAATCTCCAACAAATGCTTTGAGAGATAAATTCTTGAAATTCTTAACAAAACTCAGCAACTTCAAAATGTTGAAGTTATGGGGTATTTATAATGAACTTCAAAAAACTAGCCGTTGGAAATCCTTGTGGATAAGATGTGCTGTCGCTCGTTGATTGGAGCATGCATATATTATGACCATTTTGACACTCAAAATAAATGTGACCGTTGAGGACACGTGTCAACAGATTAGGCGCATATGCATCTTTTAACCACCGTTGGATCATTGGCGTAATTTGAATTCTCTTCAAGTCCTTGAATCTTCAATAAATCACTGAGTGTTGAATAAACACTTTGAGGCGCGTTTGAGCCAAGAGGCGCATTGAGCCAAGAGGCGCACATTATGTGTGCGCTAAATCCTAGTGCGCGCGCTATGAAAGGCGCATGGCGCGTGGCGCAGGAGGCGCATATGCGCGGCTCAATACTCACTGGGTGATTTTTCTTGAATCTTGATCTTCTTGCCCTATTTCTAAGCCTATTCTATAACAATGGACAACTTAAAAAATGAAGTATAAATACTTCTTACATGTGGCTCTAAAGTCCATGAAATAAAACTTAGGTGATGGATCAATCAAATCTAATAAATCCTATTACATTAAAACTGACATATATGTGGGCATACCCAACAATCCCCCTATTTGATTGATGCCATTACCTACTATATCAAGGACAAACATTATACTTGATAAAAACATGTTCAAATAAATAACTTTGATAAATCATGTCTCAAGTTAATGCACACACTAGTCCAAGATATAGATTTCTAATCTATTCCAAAAAGGATAACACATTACATATGGAAAGATAGAAACAATAGTTCAACACATTCAAAATGATATATGATTTTTAGTTTTGAAATGTGTTTAAACCAAGTTTAAACTCAATGCATGAAAGTATGAAACAATCAAATATGATGCATATGAATTTAAACAATATTCATTGTTCTACAAACAAGGAGTTTGAATGAACAAGGTTTATAATAAGTGATGCATTGTTCTCATTAAAACTTGGGGTATAGGAGTTACAGATTACAAGTTTTGAACAGAACAAAAAAAAAGGTGCTAAAACAAGTAAGCACAAAATCGCTACACAAAAGAGTTGATTCTATTACAAAAGATTCTAATAACTTACAATCAAAAATAGAAACTAAGGGTTGGGAGGCGCATCATCGTCCTTCAATCCTTCAATGATCTCTGAAACAGAGCGCTGAATCTGTTTAGGGAGCTGATGACTACGGTTCGCTAAGCCCTGAGTGTCAGTGACACTGGAGTGAGTGGCAGTGATACCGTCGCTGATGTAACTTAAGTGATTCACATTGATGTTTTGGTATTCATCAATGGAGCGCTGAGTGATTTGCTGTTGCTGAGAAATATTTTCTTCTAAGATTTGAATGTGAGCTTCAATGGCATTTTGAGCCGTGATAATGTCAGAAGAAATATGTTCGGCGCGTCTGTCAGAGCTTGAGTGAGCAGCAAGAAGTGAGTAACGACCAATTCTTTCAACACATCCAACTTTGATACTAACACGTTCATGTTTGATTGAGACGCAACAGACTGAGGTATGAAAGTAGGCGCAGAATAGGTGGTTTGTGCCTGATCAGAATTAGGTTGTACCTGAGTCTGCGCCAGAGGAGGAGTAGGAGCAGAAAGTTTGTCCTTGAGAGAATTCATCTCCCCTTAATGGCAGCGATCTCTTCAGATTGATCAGTGAGTAATGAAGTAAGAAGCTCAAATTGAGACTTTATTTGCGTCTGTCCTTGCTCTAAATTTGCTTGCCCCTGCTGCAAAGAATGAAGAATAGAAAGTACCTCGCTCAAATCGGGAGCAGATGGAGGAGGCGCAGGGGTAGACTGGGGCGCATCATCTTGAAGGGGCGCAATAGGAGATGGAGGCGCATGAGGAGGTGAATGAGTAGGAGACGCATATTCATCTTCAGTTTCAACATCAACAGTTTCAACATCAACTATTTCCGTTGTGATTTGATCTGGTCCAGAAGGAGGTGGAGGCGCAACTGGAGAAGGAGTGCGCTGAGGGATGGTCTCTTGCTCCCCCTGAACTGGTTCATCTATGTCTGAAACATCATCGCCAAAAAAATCAGAAAGGAGTTGTACCCTTGACACTTTGGTCTGTTGAATTTTGACAGGAGGCGCACGGGGAGTGGGAGCGCGTTGAGTAGGCGCGCGGGGTAGGCGCGGGAACAGAAGCGCCTTTCTCAATATCAGCGCTTGATCCAGCGCCTTTCTGGCGCTCTAGATTCTCTGACTCAGCAGCTTGCTTGGCTTGAAAATCTTCATCTCTTTTTCTTTGAGCCTCAAGTCTGCTGGCTTCCTGCGCCAGCCTTAGATCACGCTCTTCATCAGATTCAAATCTTGTACGTTTGATAGGCGCACGAGGAGGGTCATCAACCACCCGTTTTCCTTTGCTTTTCTCTGCGCCTGGCAAGGGATCAGCGCGTTGAGTTGCGCTTGCTGTTACTGCGCTTTTCTTTAATGGTGCGCCTTTAAAAACTGGTGCATCATCTGATTCTATTTCTTCATCAACTAAGCCTTCAACAGTTTTGATTTGAATTCCCTAGGCGCGCTTTGTAGGCTTCTTTCTGCGCTTTTTGAGGTCCAAATTCGCTTTTCCAAAAGTTGGAACATCATTGATTTTATACTCAGGATTCTCATTCAAAAATTTAACTAACTCAGAATAAGTTAGAAAAAGTTTTGTGAGAAGAAGACAGTGTGAGCGAAACCTGGTCTTTCCATCACTCTTGTTCTTCACAAACTTATCAATCTGCTCACGCAACGTCTTGAACAAAATGTGAGGCCAGTGAAGCTTCTCCTTGGCCATGATGGCAGCTGTGTATTCCCATTGTTCCACCGTGAATCGGTTCACGTTCCCGGTTTTGAAAACAATTGAAGTTCCCACCAAGTGCGCAATGTGAGTCAAGAGTTCTCCACCATCTCGAATTTCAGTGTTTTTGATATTATTTTGAAGTGTGGGAATATTCAGAAGTGAAGCAGCCATCCTGTTCTGATCATCAATAAAAGTAAGTCATCGGACGCCCAATAATGCGATCGTCACCCGTAGACAGAAAACTGAGTAAGTGTCGAATCACAGACGAGGAAATATGGACGTCAACATTTTGAACGCGAGCCTCAATCCTGTAGTGAGTGCGTCCATTAACATCAATTTCCACTAGAACAGCAGTGGAAAAGAACTCATCCACAAGGAGCGCAGAATAGAAAGATTGGTCCATGGTGAATAAAGGGAGCAGACCAGCAACGCGCAATGTCTCTATGATTTCTCGCCCAATTACTTCACCAGATAACTCTAACAAATCAAGTGTTTCTTCTAGTTTGAAGTTTGCAAGGTCCTGAAAAAATAAACATTGAATGATTTTAGAAGTGAAAGAGGCGCATAGAAACATAAGATGATCAAAGTAACATAGGCGCATAAAGAATAGAGAGGCGCATAATTGAATCAGACGCACAAAATCATAGAGATTCAAGGCGCATGATTGAATTAGGCGCATGAAATTTTAAAGGCGCATAGAGTTACAAGGCGCATATCGTGTGAAAATTTTGACTTAGCAAAAACAAAATAACAAGTATTCAAATGAAAGAAATGAAAATTAAGAAGTGCAAATTTTCGAAAACAAGATAGAAAATTTTTAGAGACCAAAACATGCAAGAATGACGAAGAACACGAAGAACGACCCTTGAATGCTCGAAGAACATCAAGAACACGAAAATCATGAAACTTCACCAAAACAAACAAATAATATATCAAAATGATCGCATGACAATAAGGAATCTAAATATGTAAACAAAAACATGAACAAATCAACAATGAAAGCACAATGAACAAAAGAAGAACCGAAAATTTGAAAAGTTTTGAAAACCAAAAGTTCAGATTTGCAAAAAGAAAGCATTGATCGTAAAAATGTTGGATATAAAAGATTAGAAATCATAAGATGAACACAACCCAACAAACGTCAACAAAAACGGAGAATTATAGCGTGAAAAATCAAAGAAAAATGAACTCGGTTTTGAAAAATGGCGAATGAACAAACAAAAAAATTGAAAATAAGGAGATTAAGGTTCAAGAGATCATACCATTTCGTCTTGAGTAGTTGTTGATGCTTTCTTAGGACCCATAAAATTATGTATATATATAGAAAATGAAGAGGAAAAAAGAGAAGATGAAGGTAGGGAGAGAGAGAGAATCGGGGAGAGAGACGAGAGAGAGAAGAGAGATAGAGAGTTGGTAGGGAGGTGAGGTGATGATGAATATATAGGTTAGGTTTTTAAAAAATTTGCACTGATATGGGAAAAAATGGGTCAAAATTTTTAAAAAATGGGAAGTTGAAAGGATGGCATTAATGAGGGATTTTGAAAAAGACGGCTCATCATTACAACAAAAGTACGGCGCATTTATGAGGGATATTTGGGATTTGAAGGGCTTTAATGGCTGAATGACACAAAGTACGATTGATGAGACATCTAGGTTTTTGAAAAACTGCTCCACTTTCCCTTTAAGTGTATGAGCAATTTTGACTAATTTTTGCACAAACACCAAAAACATCTATTTTGGTGTAAGTTTGGGGTGTAAGAAATATATCCCCAGAAAATAAAATTTTTCGAAAATCGTAAAACGAGGGAAAAATTTAATTGCACAATTACCCTTGAACAATTAAAGGAATGTCAAAAGACATAGATTCCAATAATAAATGAACAGAATAAACATACCTGGTACTTGTGTATTTAATACGTTCAATCATTGATATTAAATTTTGAGAATTGATTAAGCCGCAATAGTTAATGCGCGCATGAAGGGGCGCATTGCTCATCAAGGCGCATTACTCATCAAGGCGCGCAAAGATGGTTGAGGGCGCATAAGTGTTTGAAGCGCATTGGATGCTAGGCGCGCATGGATGATAGGCGCGCAGGAGATGCTAGGCGCATAGAGATTGAGCGCGCAGAAATAAGAGTTGGGCGCGCAGTTAGTAAGGCGCATAGATGGCGCATAGTTTCCTTGAAACTTTGAAAAATTGATCTAACATTTGTACCTAATATACTCATAACTCAACACAACATAAAATCATTAGTATTGACAAAACGTGATTGAATTTAGTTGAGTTCAAGCATACCCATTTCACCTCTCAAAAACATGAACCGTTTCGCGTCGAGTGCTTTCGTTAAAATGTCGGCGATTTGATAGCCGGTTCCCACGTGTCCCAAATGTATATTGCCTTTCTCCACGTGGTCTTTGAGGAAGTGATATTTGATGTCGATGTGCTTGGTCTTTGAGTGCATGACAGGATTTTCAGAAACCACAATTGTTGATGTATTGTCGCAGTAGATGGGACAATTTTCTTCGATGATATCATAGTCCACCAAATGCTGCTTCATCTAGAGTATTTGACAACAACAACTTCCCACAGCGATATATTCGGCTTCGGTTGTTGAAACAGATACAGAAGCTTGTTTCTTACTTGCCCATGACACAAGTCGATATCTGAGGAAATGACAAGTGCCACTAGTGCTTTTCCTATCAATGGTGCACGCTGTAATCCGCATCTGAATAACCTACAAGTTTAAAGTTCGAATCTTTGGTGTACCAAAGTCCAAGGTTAACAGTACCGGAGAGATATCTTATAATACGTTTCACAGCAATTAAGTGTGCTTCTCTAGGGTCGGATTGATAATTAGCACAAACACAAACACTAAATATAATATCAGGCCTACTAGCAGTAAGATAAAGGAGTGAGCCAATCATACCTCGATAGAGCGTTTGATCAACACGTTTACCTTTTAAATCTTTGTCGAGTTTGTTGCTGGTGGCCATTGGAGTATCGTATGCTTTAGCGTTCTCAAGTCCAAACTTCTTGATTAAGTCCTTTGTGTATTTGGCTTGATTGATAAAAATGCCTTCACTCATTTGCTTGATTTGAAGCCCGAGGAAGAATGTGAGTTCTCCCATCATGCTCATTTCAAACTTGCTCTTCATTAGTTTCTCAAAGCGCTTGCACAACAATTCATTAGTAGAACCAAATATAATATCATCAACATAAATTTGAACAAGTAATTTATAACCATTATGTTTGGCAATGAAAAGAGTTGTATCGATTTTACCGCGAGTGAAGCCTTTTTCGATGAGAAACTTTGATAGTGTATCATACCATGCTCTTGGTGCTTGTTTGAGTCCATACAAAGCTTTCTGGAGTTTGTATACATGATTTGGAAATTGTGAATCTTCAAACCCAGGTGGTTGAGCAACATAGACTTGTTCTTGGAGTTCGCCATTTAGAAACGCGCTCTTCACATCCATTTGATATAACTTGAAGTTCTTGTGAGCGGCGTAAGCTAGAAATAATCTGATAGCTTCAAGTCTTGCTACGGGCGCAAAAGTTTCATCGTAGTCAATTCCTTCTTCTTGCCTATAGCCTTGTGCAACCAATCTTGCTTTGTTTCTCGTGATGGTTCCATTCTCATCCATCTTGTTCCTGAACACCCATTTTGTACCAATCACTCCATGATCATTTGGTCTAGGAACTAGAGTCCAAACCTTACATCGTTCAAATTGATTGAGTTCTTCTTGCATTGCAACAACCCAATTAGGATCTTGGAGCGCTTCATCAGCCTTCTTCGGTTCAATTTAAGAGATAAAAGCAGTGTAAGCATCAAAGTTTGTAGCTCTCCTTGAACGAACACCAACTTGTAGATCACCGATGATATTAGCAATTGGGTGACCTCTAACTTCACGAATTTCAGGAGGTAAGTTAGGTTGAGTCATAGAAACTTGAAGGTCTTCAATTGGTACATCTTCACCAGATTCAAAGTCATTGAAATTTGGGGGTTGAACTGGCTCAGAATTGAAATTTGGGTTTACACCATATGCAGCAGTAAAAATAGGCGCGCGAGAGGAATCATGAGGCGCATCATTTAAATGAGGCGCAATAGAGGATTCACCAGGCGCATTATACATTGAATTAGGCGCATTTGATGTAGATGGATTTCCTTGTGTTGATAGATTCTGATCTTGAGTGGGCGCAACATAAATAGGAGCACCTGTATCATTTAGCTCAATAGAATTGTAGACACCCCGCCTTGGACTGCTCACCCCGATTGCACATTTGATCTTGTGTTTCTCCCCATTTTAAGTGTTCCTCGTTAGTTTCTGTCACTTCCGTTAAGTTCCTGACTGACCTCGTTAAGTCCAGGGACTAAACTGAATGACGGGGCTGACTTTCTAGTCCATTCTGTCAAAATTGCCTTATCTGAGTCGCGCGCCTCCGACACTAGGAGCCAGGCGCGCGCGCCTCCCGCCCCCAAAGCAGGAAGCGCGCGCCTCTGGGCGTCAGTTACAGATTTCTGGCCAGGATTCCCTCCCTTGCTCAATTTACAGGATTTTGCCCGGGAATGATTTCTTGGTGACTGAGTTTTGGCACCAAAAACACCCCTCTTTCACCTATAAAAACCTCTCTTTACCTCCATTTTCAAGGACCGAAAATTGAACTTACAAAAACTATACCAAAATCACTTTCTAAAGGTTCTCCAAGGATTTCATCAAGAAATATTTGAAGGTCTTCAAATTGTAGGTAAAAGTCCATCTTTTTCCTTCCTTTTCTACTTCATCTCCTCTCTCTTTTTACTTTAATCAAATGTGCAATCACCCAAATCATTTTGGGACATGACTCTAATGATCACCTCATCTCATTGAGGTTGGTTGAGGAGTTATCTCCTACATTCCAAACTCTATTTTAAACCCCCTTTCATGACTTAAAGAAGAAGAAGAAGAACATTTTCATTCATGTAGATTTTGATCAAGCAAGACCAACTTTAGTTGGGCGAGATGGGTGTTTCGGTACTTCCCATCTCGTAATCTAACCCCCGAACCTCAAAACAAAGAATCTCTGTTTTTGTAATCAAACTTAGGCTACAATCTATAGGTTTTTCTTATGTTCCTCAAAACATAGGTGGCGACTCTAAAAACAAGTTAGACATCCTAGGATAACACCGCGCGCTCCAGCCTAAGGCCGTGGTCACCCCCGGGGTATATACAGTGGCGACTCCGCTGGGGACATTTGAGGGTTAAACTTGCATTCTGATCAAAATCTACATCTTTTCTGGGCATTCTGTTTCCTGATGGGGGAGGCGTGCGCGTCTGGCCTTTTAAGCCTAAGGCGCGCGCATCCCGCATCAAGAACCAGAATCGCCCACTTCTTCATATTCTTCATCTTCTTCTTCTGTTATTCTGCACTAATCACTTCTGCAGGGGTTACAATATGAACATGGGACCAGGACAATCCCCTGAGTCCAAAGTCTGACATTCTGACATGTGTGCCCCAGAAGCGCGCGCCTCCCATAAGCATTGCGCCATGCGCACGCGTCCCACATCAGAACTCAGAGGCGCACGCTTCTGGGTTGGTTTCCAGAACAGAAACAGGTTTCAGTGACTGAGCAGAATAGTGGGGTGTGGGCACAGTTGCCTGCATCAGAACAGAATTGAACCCTCGGACTGTTTTAATTTTGTGTTTTATTTACCGGTCACGCGGGTGATTCGGGAGTTGTAATTTTATGTGCTTATGTGTTTTGTGTGTTTTTCTTTCTTTTCAAAAAAAAAAATAAAAAAAAATTGTCACTTGTTAGACCTCACACTACATGCACATATTCCTATGAACTGCTCACTATCGAGTCGCACAAGTCCAACCCCAAACCCGTCGAGGCCCGTCCTAGGAAGTTTCAAGCTCCACCAGACCTTGGCTCTTTCGAAGCGGTAAACCTCAGCCCGTGGCGTAGTTCAAGACTACATGCCGGGGGTGACCTTTGAGCCTCATATTCAAGCCAAGCACAAACCACACAAATTCTAGTTAGGGTCTAACACTCCGTGACTCAAGTCGGTTTCCATGTACCGAGATTTCCCTAAACTAATGTCTTCAAATCATACATGCCAACTTGTTGAAATGGACGCAATAAAAATCCGTCCCCAAAAGTGGTTATTTTGGACGAAAATAAAAATCCGTCCCCGCATGTATGCTTTACTACATTAATTTAGTTTAATCCCGATACATCTAGGATTCACAAGCGCGATGGAATCCGATGAGTATATGGGACCGCGAGATGGTCTATATACTAGTGTGACGATTCCATTATTTTCTTAGAAACCCCAAAAGGGATTCATTCCCTCCGACTTATAAAAAAAAAAAAAAAAAAAGAGTCTTTTCTTATGTGGTTCGAGTCGTGTGCCCAACTGTGTGTTCTAAGCCTCTTCATAGACCGCAAGTGTTACTCAAGACTGACAAGGGCCTCTTCTACAATATAGGTTCAATTGGTACTTACAAAGTCTACCGGGATTCAGCAAATCGGTTAGTCCGTGAAGAGATCACTCCGACAGCTCCAACATCAACCATGACCGGCAGCAGCAACACCATGTCTCTCGAACAGCTATCAACTATGGTCCAACTCCTCCAAGAGCAAGTCTCCACTCTTAACAAGGAGGCACAAAGCAAAGACGACATTTGGCAATCCCACCTCGACAGCCAAAGGGAGGCCCACGAGGCCGAAATGGAGCTAATGAAAGAAAAGCTCACCAACCTTGCTAAGGGAAAGAACAAGAACAATGATGATGAATCCGAATGGACCGAGGGTTTGTTCAAGAGTCCTTATGTCAACACCCGCACCAAGAAAATGGGGGAACCAAGTTCCGAGAACAATGAGCCCAAAATGGTGGATTCTATCATGGCCTACATCGACCAAAAATTCAATGGGCTCAACATGGGGAAAGGCTCCGACACAAGCCTTTATCAATCATCCATCCTCATGAGTACTATGGCCGCTCTTCCCGATAAGTTCAAGATGCCCGACATAAGCAAATTCAAGGGCAACTCTTGTCCTATGGCTCACATCGAGACTTATATTTGGGCAATGGTTCCAAAAAAGGTCTCCACCAAGGTGATGGCTCAATGCTTTCCTCTCACTCTCGAGGGGGCGGCAAAAGATTGGTATGCTACTCTCCCGCTCACTGTCCGTCTTGATTGGGACTCCGCCATGCTTGCCTTCAAGAACCAATACCAAGGCAACACCACTCACCGGCCCACAAGGAAAGAGCTAGAGAACACTACTCAACGAGATAATGAGTCCTTCATCGACTTCACAAGGAGATGGAATGACAAACTCTCCGAAATTGTTGAGAGGCCAAACACAAAAGAGCAAATGGACATCTTTCTCAAGTGTCTCAAGATTGATCTCCGCACTCACCTAAGTGGGGCTTGCTACTCCGACTTCTCCCAAATGTATGAGGCGGGTATACGCATGGATGACTTGCTCAAGGAGATTAAGAAGACCACTCCTACTTACCGCTACAAGGCCGCTTCCAACTCCACAAAAGAGGCATCGGTCAACGCCGTCACTATTGACAAGGGGAATTACAAAAAGGTTCCTCCACCTCAAGGGAAAAGGCCCCGAAGTGACCGTGTCTACACGCCTCTCCAAGGCATGACTCAAACCGAAGTGTTCGAGGTCCTCAAGGCAAAGGGTCAAGTCACACCCGTGCAAGGGTACCAACCCAAGACGATCAACTCCAATCATGCTCACCACAAATATTGTGGCTACCACCAATATAGTGGCCACACCACCGAGGAATGCTTCATCCTCCGCAATGTCATTCAAGATCTCATAGATAAGAAAGAATTTGTAGTGACTAATGACGAGCATGTCAATGTAATAGAGATAGGAGAACTCGAGGGGACCACCCATTCAATCCCAATTGTGAATGGGGGCCCCAATGTTATGAATAAACTTGACAATTCTTGTTATGTAGTGACTTACGATGAGGTAATGAGGGAAGTACTAGAGAATAGGAAAAAGAAGCAAGATGGGAACGTCAACATGCTAACTCGATCCGGTCGAGTCATAGCAAGCAACCCTTCCACTTCCGCACCAAGCTCCTCTTCTCAAAGGCCGCAAGCTCATAACGCTCCCGAAGATCCTATACTTGTCCAACTCAAGAAAACTCAAGCCAACATCTCTATTTGGGACCTCATTGCATCCTCAAAGAAACACCGAGATCTTGTCATCCGCAATCTCGATGATACATCAGTTTCTCCCGATACTTCTCCCGAGGACCTCACGGCAATGATTGGTCACATTCACTTTGTCAACGTCATCACCTTTGCCGATATGGACCTTCCACCGTTTGGTTCCAACCACAACGAAGCTATTTACCTCAAGGTACGAGCAAGGGGGAGGCCCGTCTCAAGAGTCTTAGTGGACGGTGGTTCCGAACTCAATCTCATGCCTGGTAGAATCATGGGCATACTGGGGCTTAAGGATTCTGATTTGAAGCCTTCTACTCAAGTAATCCGAGGTTATGACAGCACCGCCCGTACAGTCATAGGTATGATCGAAATAGACATTGAGTTTGGGAGCATGGTCATGTCCGTTCCATTCCAAGTGCTTGATATCCCGGCCTCGTTCAACTTACTGTTGGGTAGACCATGGATTCACAGTGCTAATGCCGTACCGTCAACTCTCCACCAATGTGTCAAGATCCGAAATGGTGACGAAATAGTGACCGTAATGGCTGAAAACATTACTATCCACAGAAAAGGTGAGCCCGTCCACCAAGTTCAGCATGGTCTACCAGACTCCACTCTCTCCGGCGTCTCAATCAACGCCATTAATAAAGAAGGGGGAAACGGATCATGGACCCCCAGCAATCACAAAGTACTCCGCATGATGAGGAATATGGACTACTTCCCTGGTTTAGGCTTAGGGAAATATCAGCAAGGAATCCTACATCCCGTGCAAGTCCCATTTGTCAAGAACACATTCGGTTTGGGGTACGAGCCTTCCGAAGAAGACTTGAAGCAAGAACAAGCGATCAACAACGAAAAGGCCCGAGCTCATAAAGAAGGCCGTCGGTATGAAGTCCCTAACCTAAGGCCTTACCGCAAGACGTTGAATGGCTATTTTGTCCGCCAAGGGGAAGACGTTCCATACATGATCTTTCCCGAGCCGTGGGTTAACAATAAAGGTGTCAAAAAGCCCGGCCTCGAAATCTTCTCCGATTGTGAGATCAAGATATCCGAAAGGGAACCAACTCCCATGTCGCCCCGTGAATGGTGGGGAAGGAAGGTGACTATAGAGTCCGAGACAGAAATCACCGTGGGGGAAGAACTGACAGATTTAGCCTCCATGTTCGAAGAGCTTGCCGTAATGAATGAATGCCAAGTCAACGCCATCCATGACACCGTCATCATGAACGAGACTATCAGTGAGATCCCGCCAAGCTTCGAGCTGATCAACAATTGGTATTCAACAAAAGGGCCCGTGGTATCCGAGGAATTCTTAGTCCAAGAAATGGGTTGCATACCCCGCACACCAACAAAGGAAGAGCAGCTCACACTTACTTTTGAGTCCGAGAGTGTCTCTAATACCCTTACCCAAGAGGATTTGGAGGCCATAGCCGAGCGTGTGTTTCCTTTCTTTGCTAATGAAAAATTTGATATTTCTGAGTACCCTGAGATTGCAAACATCATAAATGATGAATTAACTAATAATGAACTTAACGAACAAGTTAATAACGATTCAAATTATGATGAAATAGACCACGAAAACACAACATACTTAAATGAACTTGCTCAACAAGTCCTTAGTCGTGGCAAGAATGGTCCAAAGGCTGACGAAGAATTGCACGTTGTTAATCTGGGTACCGAAGAAGAGCCAAAAGAAACTAAGATTGGAAGCTTCTTCAAGGGGGACGACAAAGACAGGTTGACTGCATTACTACGGGAGTTCGTGGATGTGTTCGTATGGTCATATAAAGACATGCCGGGTTTAGACAAAAAGGTAGCGGAGCACAGGATTCCGATCAGAGAAGATGCCAGGCCAGTAAAGCAGAAACTCCGAAAGATCAAGCCAGAATGGTCTCTGCAGGTCAAAGAAGAGATTGAGAAGCTCCTCAGTGTGGGTTTCATCAAGGTTATCGAGTATCCGACATGGTTAGCCAACATTGTGACAGTCAGGAAGGCGAACGGCAAGGTTCGAGTTTGTGTAGACTTCCGAGATTTAAACAAAGCTTCCCCAAAGGATGATTTTCCACTCCCTAATATCGACATGCTAGTCGACTCCACTGCTGCCTACGAGGTCCGCTCATTCGTGGATGGGTTCACTGGGTACAATCAGATTCTCATGGCCGAGGAAGATCAACATAAGACAGCCTTCACAACACCGTGGGGTACCTTTTGCTACACAGTCATGCCATTTGGGTTAAGAAATGCTGGGGCTTCCTACCAAAGAGCCGTGACAGACTTGTTCCACGATATGATTCACAAAGAAATCGAGGTCTATGTGGACGACATGATCATTCACTCTAAAGGAACCGATGGTCAACACCTAATCGATCTCCGCAAGTTCTTCGAAAGGCTTCGTCAACACAAGATGAGGCTCAACCCTGCAAAGTGCACATTCGGGGTTATCCGAGGAAAAGTTCTTGGTTATATGGTCACTGAAAGGGGAATCGAAGTAGACCCCTCCAAAATCAAGGCAATCATTGACATGCCTCCTCCAAAGACGCAGAAAGAGATTAAAGGTTTCATGGGAAGACTACAATACATCAGTCGGTTTGTGCACCAACTCACTTCCATGTGCGAGCCAATCTTCAAGCTACTCAAGAAGAATGTGGCTCTAGAATGGACCGACGCGTGCCAAGAAGCCTTCGATCAAGTAAAGCATTACTTGACGTGACCTCCTGTCCTAGTTCCACCGCACAAGGAGAAACCTCTGTTGCTTTACCTCACTGTTAATGATGAAGCCCTAGGGGCTATGTTAGCACAAGAGCAACGAGAGTCCACAAAGGAGAACGCCATTTATTTTGTCAGTCGCCGATTCCAAGGGGGCGAAAAGAACTACTCTGTCTTAGAGAAGTCATGTGCAGCATTGGTTTGGGTCACTCAAAAGCTCAAACACTATATGGAAGCTTTTCCGATCAAGCTAGTAGCAAAGGTGGACCCGCTCCGCTACATCTTCGAGAAGCCTTTCATGTCAACAAGAATAGCCAAATGGTACTTCATGCTCGCCGGCTATGATATCACTTACGTCACACTAAAATCCGTCAGGGGGAAAGTGTTCAGTGACCAGCTTGCCGAATTCCCATGTGACGAAGTGAAGGGGGAAGATGTACAGTTCCCCGACGAGCATTTAATTTGTACCACAACCGAGGAAGACAAGTGGCAACTTTTTTTCGATGGCGCCGCCAATAAACACGGTTTTGGTATAGGGGTATTGCTTGTCGATCCAAAAGACATCTACACTCCCATTGCCATACGCCTAGAATTCGAAGCTACCAACAACATTGCCGAGTACGAAGCATGCATAGCAGGGCTCGAAGCAGCTCTCGAAAGAAACGTCACGGAACTAGAAGTGTTCGGCGACTCTTTGCTCCTTATCAATCAGCAATCGGGTAAATGGCGAACCCAAGACCCGACTCTCCAACAGTATGGTCAGCACCTTGAAGAACTGGTTGAACAATTCCAAGAGATCACTCTCAACTACCTGCCAAGGGATAAGAATCGCTTCGCTGATGCACTGGCCACTATAGCTTCATTAGTTGAAATGCCCAAAGGGAAAATGGTGAAGCCTTTCAAAATTGCTCGAAGGAACAGTCCGGCATATTGCATGAGTATCGAGATCAACGAGGTTCAAACAAACTCTCCATGGTATTCGGATATCATGAACTTCCTCAAAGACGGCACTTACCCCGAGAACATCAATAAGAAGTCTCAAGCAGCTCTGCAAAGGTTAGCCTCTCGATACGTACTGATTGGGGACCGAGTCTATAAAAGGCACCACGACGGGATCAATCTCTTATGCGCCAATGAGACCGAAGCTCAAGAGATAATGTGTGAAGTGCACGAAGGAGAATGTGGACCCCACATGAATGGGTTTATGCTAGTCAAGAAGATACTTCGCATTGGTTACTATTGGAGCACTATGGAACGAGACTGTATCGAGAAAGTCAAAAGGTGTGCCAAGTGCCAATTCCACGCTAATCTGCAACATACTCCACCCTCACAACTTTACAACATGGTCACACCTTGGCCTTTCTCTTGTTGGGGGATAGACATCATCGGTAAAGTTCATCCTGCCGGAAGCAATGGGCAGTCATTCGTCCTGGTGGCAGTCGACTACTTCACAAAGTGGGTCGAAGCACAAGCCTATCGAACCCTCAACGCCAGGAAAGTGGCCGAATTTGTAAAGATCAATATCATGTGCCGATACGGCGTGCCTCATGAAATCATTTCCGACAACGGCTCTCACTTTGAGAAGGAAATGGATGCACTTTTGGTAGAATACAAGATCACCAAGCACAAGTCATCTCCTTACCGGCCCCAAGTAAATGGCGCAGTCGAAGCAGCAAATAAGACCATCGAGACCATCGTCAAGAAAATGGCCTCAACAGGAAGGGATTGGCCCGAGAAGCTACCATTAGCATTGTGGGGCTACCGCACATCAATACGATCCGCAACAGGAGAAACTCCTTATGCATTGGTCTATGGTTCTGAAGCCGTACTCCCTATCGAACTTGAAGTCCCATCTCTACGGGTCCTCCTCGAGAACCAAGTCAACGAGGTCGACTGGATGCAAAGTCGATATGAACAACTAGCTTTGCTCGACGAGAAAAGGTTAAGAGCACTCGAACGCACAAGGGCGTATCAGCAAAGGATGGCAAGGGCTTTCAACAAAAAAGTGAGGCCTCGAAACATCAATGTGGGAGATTTGGTCTTAAGACAACATCCTCCTAATGCCATGAATCCCCTGGGGAAATGGGGACCCCGATGGATCGGTCCGTACGTGGTCAAAAAGATACTAAGCGGTGGTGCAGTCCGGCTCGTGGATTTAGATGGTGACCAGCTGCCAAAAGAGGTCAACCTCGACAAGCTCAAGAGGTTCTACGCTTAATAAACAAAGACCATTAAAAAAAAAAAAAAAAAAAATCGCTCGCTAGGTTGAAAACCCGCAAGGGCGGCCTAGGCAAAAATTAGAGCACGTGCAAAAAAGAAGCCCGCTAGATTGAAAACCCGAAAGGGCGGTCTAGGCAAAAAACAGGGTGCACAACAAAAAAAAAAAAAAAAAAAAAATGGTCTTTGTTTGTTTGAACTACGAAGACCTGAGCCTCCCAACTGGAGGAACGTAGGCAACCTTCGGGTGCAGTCTAAAACATATCAAAAATACCCAATTCACTTCAAATAACAAAATGCAATTTTTATTCATCCGATGAATTATTCAAACCATTACAACGGATTTATTGAGCAACAAAAGACATCAAAATGTTAAATCCTAAAACAAAGTGGTCTAATTGCAATCTCTTAGGGTACTAAGAAAAATCCAATTTTCTCTTAGCTTTCGAAGGACCACCCGATCGTCTCTCAATCCTTTTCTTCTTGGGTAACAAAGGAGCACTAATACGCACCAAAACCTTCTGTGATGCAACACGTCTCCTAGAATAAAAGTCATCCAAAGGAGTACCGAAAGGGTCAGCGAGAATGTTACTCGAATCAGCGGCAGCCTCCCTATATCTCAAAGTGCTGCTAGGCTCAAAACCCTGTCCCAACAACTCGGCACGAAGCACATCAACCCAAGTGATGCCACGGTAAAGGGTGCCAAATAAATAGTCCAAGTAGCTCTCGGGAAGGAAGACACTCCCCCGATGCAGAGGAGCAAAAGCCCAACGATTGCGGTCATCTCCCCAAGCCGACTGAAGCTCACTCGAGAAGTCAGGACCCATGTAAGCAACTGGACGAAGCATTCCATCCCTCGGAAAAGGAATTGTCTGTTGGCGACCGAACTGCCGCAGAACCCGCTCTGGCTGGTAAATGAAGAATCTCTCAAACCGGGTACAACCACGTGCTGAAAACCAAGAGTCCATTCCACAAAAGGACGAAGACCCCAAGAAGGAGGACACCACTCAATATCGGCGGTCACCCGAGAGGCAAAAAATTTCTTCCAATCATCTTCAGATAAATCCCGGATCAACAACTTCCTCCTATGAACAGCAAAAGGAGACAAATCACCATCCGGAGAATAAATTCTGAAGTGTTCTCGGAGCCATATGGTCAAAAGCAAATAGCTTCCCCGACACATCTTGCCCGTCCTATGTAACTCATCAAGGCCGTGCAACGTCTCCCTACAATAAGAGGGATTACACTAAATCGCTGCTCCTTAGCTTGCAAAACAATCTCAGCCAACTGCGCGTCCGCAGTCCCGAAGGTGTAACAAACAGTACTTCGCTGAAGAGACAAACGGCCATGGCATTTCTTTTGAAAGATTGAATCACCGGGTCCTCCGAGTGTAAACTGAAGAACATCGGAAACTCAGTTATGTCAACCACGGTACCGTGCAACATCTTCCTAACGTCCTCAACAGGGAGATTCAGTAACTCAACCCAAGAGTCGACGGCACCACGGTGATATTTAGGGACGGCAATCCGACCGGCCAAAGGCATGCCAAGGATGGCCCCGAAATCGTCAACAGTCGGCACCATTTCATTAGCTGAAAGGTTGAAGGTATGGCTGTCGCAATCCCAGAAAGCCGCGGCAGCTCTCAACAAATCCCAATCCGGCTTCAACGTCCGCAAAGTGAAAAGAATTCGGAACCCGAAGTCTTTAATGAAGGCCTTCTTGGGATGGGTCTTAAAATAATACACAAAAGTACCCAAGTCCTTTTCATACTCACAAACAACCTTGGCATCAAGGGCAAAAGAATTGGAAGCCATGGAAAATGTTGATCACAAGCAAAGTTAAGCAATAATATGATGTTCAAAAATGGCAGAAAAGAGCTGTGAGGATCAAGTGGTCGAACAGAAGATGATATTATAGCTGTTGGGGGCTCTTTTGGTCAGCAAATGTCAAGCCCGGAATTCCGCCTCCCAGACGCGCGCGCCACCCGCCAGCGGTCTGAAGTGCGCGCGCGTCCCAAGCCTACATATAAAGGCGCGCGCCTCCCAGGTCTAAATCGCTTCAAGAAAAGGGCCTTGTCAGAGATCTCCAGCCTATATCAAGACACTGTCCCGATCCTCAGACACCTAGTTGGGCACACCTTTTTCTGGTCCGCCCTTAAGGCATGTCAAAATCGAAAGTAGGATAGAAACTCCCACTCAAAAAAAGTAGGCTGTCCTCTTCAAAATTCCGAACTCCCTAAGTTCTGTCACGGGTGCCACATCCCCCTCAAGAGTCAATCTCAACATTTCATCCCCAGCAGGAACATTTTTCTGGTCGCGGTCAACTGTGCCCGTACCCCACAATTCAAAAAAAAAAAAAAAAAAAGTCAAGTGTGACTCCAAATGGCACGAGGCTTCAAAGCAATATTTCATCGAACGGATTCACTAACGGATTCGTCAACAAGGGTTCGCTAACGACCTCATTCAAAACATTCAACCGTGCCCGCACCCCACAAAGTCGGCAACTCGGTCCATATCGAGACAAGCTCCCATGAGCTCCAGGTCAACCAACTCGGTCCATATCGAGACAAGCTCCCATGAGCTCCAAGTCAACCAACTCGGTCCATATCGAGACAAGCTCCCATGAGCTCCAAGTCGGCAACTCGGTCCATATCGAGACAAGCTCCCATGAGCTCCAAGTCGGCAACTCGGTCCATATCGAGACAAGCTCCCATGAGCTCCAGTCGGCAACTCGGTCCATATCGAGACAAGCTCCCATGAGCTCCAAGTCAACCAACTCGGTCCATATCGAGACAAGCTCCCATGAGCTCCAAGTCAACCAACTCGGTCCATATCGAGACAAGCTCCCATGAGCTCCAAGTCGGCAACTCGGTCCATATCGAGACAAGCTCCCATGAGCCCCAACTCGACAACTCGGTCCATATCGAGACAAGCTCCCATGAGCCCCACTCAACAAACTCGGTCCATATCGAGACAAGCTCCCATGAGCTCCAATACAACACTCCAGCAAAAGCACTCACACAGGGAGTGCACCACTATCTCTCGCAATTTCAAATTCCTGCTTTCATCGAGTCTTTGCCTTTTTTTGTGATGTCCTCGGCGGGTGTTTTTAACTTTCGTCGACGCATTCTGCTTTGCAGTCCACGTCGCCGAGGGGCTCTGTAGACACCCCGCCTTGGACCCTCA
>JAOWBW010000258.1:630473-764352 GCA_026119855.1 Campanula takesimana
TACTTAGCTTATTTGAGAACTGTGCGCATAAGCCATTGATTTGCAAAAGGGTTGAAAAGAATTTAAAACGCTATTCACACCCCCCCCCTCTAGCATTTTTCATACCCTTGTTGCCCCTTTGGGACCAACAAGTGGTATCAGAGCAAACGCCTTCATAAACTTGTTTTGTTTTCAAGTTTAACAACTTGGTGCCGATTCAAGATGGATTCAAAATCTTGGGCAATGGCTAACTATCACATGTTCCAGTGCTGAATGAAGATCACTTCGAAATCTGGAAGCATGCATGCTCACTCATTTTTCTTCTATCGACGAGATCCTCCACGACATCGTTCTTGAAGGACCCTACATTCCAATGAAGGCTAATCCTGATGCTGCTACAAATAAGGAAAATCCTACCATCAAGAAGAACAAGGAGGAATGGACTGATGAAGAAAAAAAATGGGTTGGCTATGATGGAAGAGCAAGGAACATCATTCTTAGCACTCTAGACCTCTCCACGCACAATCAAATTGTGAGCGGGGAACTGCAAAGGAACTATGGGACGCTATTGAAGGATATGTGAATGGAGACAAAGTAAGCAAGGAAAACAAAAGATTTGTGGTGCAAAGAAAATTCAACTGCTTCATGAGAAAAGATGGTGAAACCTTGAGACAAACATATGATCGCTTCTGTGCTGTTGTAAACTTTTGTAAATCTCTTGGAACTATTCACTAATAAAGAAGTCAATTCTCAATTCTTAGATGCGCTAGGTTCCAGATATGTGCACAAAGCAAGTCATCTGGAAGATTCTGGATTTCTAGATACTTGGCCTCTGCGCAGCATATACGCTAACCTAAAAGTGTATGAGCTAAAGCTGATCGAATCGACGAAACTGAAGGCAAAGGAAAACTTGTTTCCTATGTTGCGCAAAAGGAACCTGCGCCTGCTCAAACCTCAGACAAAGTCTCTACTTCCTCTCTACTTGAAATGGATGATGATGATTTCGCTATGTTCGTTAAGTGATTCCAAAAATTCAGGAAATTCTCTAAGCCAGGATCCTCAAGTAAAGCTCCAGCTAAATTCTCTCGTGTAGAGACTCAAAGAAAGATGAAGAGTTGGTCTGCTACAACTGTAGAAAGCCGGTCATTTTGCCTCAAAATGTCCTACTCCAAAATTGAGTACATGAAGAGGAATACTGCGCAGAGATCATCAAGGCAGCGCAGAATGATTGCTGAAGAAGACGGCGCAGAAAAGGAACTGAAGACTTGGATAGAGACTGACACTGAAGACAGTGATAATGATGACTCTGAGGATGGACTGCTCTGCTTGGTGGCCAATGCTGATGCTGATAGCGATTCAGACAATGATCCCGATACGGACACAAAGGCTGCGCCAAGGACAATTCAGAAGAAAGGTCCCACTATCACAGAACTGGTGGAAATGGGACATCTGACTCCAAGCAGACAGAATGGCAAGTACTATTTGCCAGGGCAGACCTATCAAAGAAATTTGTAGCTGCGCCTCCGCGCAAAGAATCTCTTGAAATTCTGCTGAAATTGTAATAGAAAAGAATGACTCTGCTGCTGAGCGCGAGTCTATTTTTCAGCAAGCTGAAAAGGTAATCAAGAAATTTAATTCTATGAAAGAAGCAGTGGACTTATCAATTGGAGAAATTTCACAGCTTAAGACGGAGAAAACTCTTTTAAAATCTGAGATCACCCTCCTTAAGGAGCAGATTAAGAGCATGACTCCTCTTACTGAAAAGAACCGTTTTCTTACAGATCAAAATGCGCTATTTAAAGTAAGAAACGAAGAATTGGCTGCTCAAGTAACTGATCTCACAAAGATCACTGATGAGTGGACCAAATCTCGTGTCACTATGGATCAAATTCTAGAATCCCAAAAAGCCAGTGGAGATAAGGAAGGCTTGGGGTTCTCAACTAGTGATAACTTTAAATGCGCCGTTTGCTCTGAAAGAGAAAAGGATTTTACACCCCAACAAACTATTGAAATTCCTAAAGCAAAGCATTCTGCTTCAATGGGTAAAAGACAGGAGAAAGTCCAAAGACAAAATTTCCATTATGTCTACCCAAAAATGCAAACTGGAAAAGCCAAGGTAAGTCTAAAGTTGAACCTGCGCATGACAACTCATATTCTGACTATGGTTGCGCTTCAACTTCAAATGCCAAATCTGCACAAAAGGACATGCGCATGAAAGCCATGCGCCCCACGCCAGATGTGCATTCTTAAGAAAAGCGCACCCAAACCTCAAAAAATGATATTTGTCAAAGCAAGTTCATCTGCTCCAGTAAAGAATGCTGCGCAAAGAAAAGTAAAGAGTTTGTAAAAACCCAATCTATAAGTGGCTTTCATAATTGTGTTGTGTGTGATGGTTTAGGTCACAAGGCTGCAGAATGCCTTTTGCGATTTGCTCCTAATCCAAGGGACGTAAAAATCCTAAGGTCAGACAGGAGTGGGTTGTCAAAAGGTGCTAACTCTAGGACCCAAGAATAAAGGGGACCTGCTCTTTAATGTTCTATGTTTCAGGTCTCCTGCTTCACTGCGCACTCTTCTCAGATAAAGCGCATATATGGTACCTCTATAGTGGATGCTCTAGACACATGACTGGAGATGTCACCGCTCTTGAAGATGTGCATGAAAGGAAGAGGTCCCTCTGTAACTTTTGGAGATAACAACAAAGGACACATAGTTGGATATGGAAGAATCAGAAAAGATAAAGTATGCATTGAGAAAGTTGCGCTCGTAGAAGGTCTCAAGCACAACCTGCTCTCCATATCACAATTCTGCGATAAAGGTTTGGAATGTCACTTCACTGCAACGCACTGCTATATCAAAGATGGCATATCCAGACTAACTTTGCTCACAGGGACTCGTAAGACTAATGTTTACATTATTGATCTCACTACTATAGACTCTATCACTAATCTCTGTTTTGTAGCAAAGAATGTAAGTGAAAGCAGCTGGCTATGGCATAAGTGCTTATTCATTTGAACTTCAAGTATTTGGCTAAGCTAGGAAGGGAAAATCTTGTCAAAGGACTTCCCAAAGTAGCTGACCATCATGACAGAAAATGATCAGCATGCCAGCTCGGTAAACAACCTTTCTCCAGCAAGATTGCCTCCTCAACTTCCAAATGTTTACAACTGCTTCACATGGACTATGTTTGGACCGTTTACCACCGCAAGCATTGAGGAAACAAATATACTTTAGTTGTGGTGGATGACTACTCAAGATATACATGGGTCGAAATGATGATATCCAAAGATGACTGCTATGATATCTTGACTGCACTATTTCGAAAGCTCCAAACTCAAAAGGAAGACGACATCGTGAGCGTTAGATCAGACAATGTAACTGAATTCAAGAATAACGGTGTTGCTCAATACTGCGATGACCATGGAATTGATCATAATTTCTCTGCTGCTGGAGTTCTCAACAAAATGGAGTTGTGGAAAGAAAGAATCGCACGTTGATTGAGGCTGGAAAAACTATGATAGCTGAAGCTAAGCTTCCAAAGTATTTCTGGGGAGAAGCTGTAAACACTGCGTGCTTCACTCAGAATAGATCCCTCATCAACAAAGCCTACAACAAGACTCCTATGAGCTATGGAGAGGAAGAGCGCCCAACATTGCTTTCTTCAAGATTTTTGGCTGCAAATCTATATCCTCTACAATGGCAAAGATCATAGAGGTAAATTCGACGCCAAAGCAGATGAAGGTATTTTCGTTGGGTATGCCAAACATTCTAAAGCTTTTCGTGTTTTTAATAGAACTACTCTAGTAATTGTAGAATCTGTACATGTTACTTTTGATGAGCATTCTCTCCTTGAGCGACATTTGGCTCCAAATGATTCTGATGATTCTGTTGAGAATGATGAGACAGGTACGCAGCCTCAAACTACCTGCGCAGAATGATTATCAAAATCAGAATCAAGCAAGTCCATCGCATGCACATACACCCGATGCTGCGCCAGAAGTGACAACTCCTGATGCGCAAACACCTCCTCCTGCGCATAATGTTTCTCCGCTTCAGCAAATCACATTCGATGACCTAGATGCTGGAACCAATGAAGTACCCATTGAAGATCTTCGTATTCCTACTACTCAACCTAACTTACCTCCCGAGGTTCGTGAAGTTAGAGATCATCCAACTTTAAACATCATTGGTGATCTCAATGTAGGGGTTCGTACTAGGAGAGCATCAAACTTTGATGAAGAATATCACTCCTTTATCTCTCAAATCGAACCAAAGAAGATTGATGAAGCGCTCCAAGATTCAAGATGGGTTACTGCTATGCAGAAGAGCTTAACCAATTTGAGCGCTGCAAGGTTTGGACCTTAGTACCCAGACCTCATGATCAAGGCGTTATTGGTACAAAATGGGTATTCAGAAACAAGATGGATGAGAATGGAAGCATCACCAGGAACAAAGCTAGGTTGGTTGCGCAAGGCTATAGGCAAGAAGAAGGAATCGACTATGATGAAACTTTTGCGCCTGTGGCAAGACTAGAAGCTATCAGAATTTTCTTAGCTTATGCCTCTCACAAGAAATTCAAGCTTTATCAAATGGATGTGAAGAGCGTATTTCTCAACGGTGAACTCCAAGAGACGGTCTACGTAGCTCAACCTCCTGGATTTGAAGATAGCAGATATCCAAATCACATCTTCAAACTTCAGAAAGCTTTGTATGGACTTAAGCAAGCTCCAAGAGCATGGTACGATACTCTATCAAAATTCTTGCTAGAGAAAGGCTTCAAGCGCGGTAAAATCGATACAACTCTTTTTATTGCTAAGTATAATGATCATTCTTTACTTGTTCAGATTTATGTCGATGATATTATATTTGGTTCTACTAATGAGTTACTTTGTAAGCGCTTTGAGAAGCTCATGAAAAGCAAGTTTGAGATGAGCATGATGGGAGAACTCACATTCTTCCTCGGGCTTCAAATCAAGCAATTGAATGATGGCATCTTCATAAATCAAGCCAAGTACACAAAAGACTTGATCAAGAAATTTGTACTTGAGAATGATAAAGCATACGACACTCCAATGGCCACGGGCAATAAGCTAGACAAAGACTTAAAAGGTAAGAAGGTGGATCAAACTTTATATCGAGGTATGATTGGATCTCTCCTTTATCTTACTGCTAGTAGGCCAGATATTATGTTTAGTGTTTGTGTCTGTGCGCGCTATCAAGCGGACCCTAGAGAAGCGCACTTAACTGCTGTTAAACGCATTATCGTTATCTCTCTGGAACTATTAACCTTAGACTTTGGTACACCAAAGATTCGAATTTCGATTTGCTAGGTTATTCAGATGCAGATTACGCAGCATGTACAATTGACAGAAAGAGCACAAGTGGAACTTGTCATTTCCTTGGAAATCGACTTGTTGCGTGGGCAAGCAAAAAGCAAGCTGCTGTGTCCATCTCCACTACAGAAGCTGAATATTTTGCTGCTGGAAGCTGCTGCTGCCAAATCCTATGGATGAAGCAACAATTAGTGGACTATGGAATTCATAAAGCAAACTGCCCAATATTCTGTGATAATATGTCCACCATAGCTGTCTTCAACAATCCTGTCATGCATTCAAAGACAAAGCACATCGACATCAAATATCACTTTCTCAAGGATCACGTGGAAAAAGGAAACATTCATTTAGAGCACGTAGGCACAGATAATCAAATTGCTGATATTCTTACAAAGGCTCTTGACGCAAAGAGATTTGTATTCTTGAGAGGAGAAATGGGTATGCTTGAACTTAGCTAACATGTCCATATGATTTGTTAATACTAATAATCTTGTGTTTGCTTGATAAAATGTTCATCATAGGTCAAGATTCATACTTCTGCGCAACCCCTGCGCAGTACTTCATTTGCGCATGACACTAATGTAAATTTGTTTTAAGAATCTATTGCGCTATTCAAAGCTCTGCGCATGATTTTAACATGCGCACACTTCGTGGATCGCAGGTAAGTCTTCCATTTATTAGACATTGTACTTAGGTCCCTGACTGAAAAGTCAACGCTTAGTTCACAAGGGTACTTGTGCAATTAAAATTTTCCCTCGCCTTATTTTTTGAAATTTCTTGGGAAATTACGCTTTTGCCCCTGCGCATGTCCCATTATCATTAAATGCATACGGCCATTGATGATAGCGCATGTTAGAATTCTTGATCAACATTTATGAGGGAGTTGATATGACTGTGACCTGCCTAGACCTACTCACACACGCGCGCGTCAGGTCTGCGCACGCGCGTTCCCTATTCGGCCACGTCGCTTTGCTATCGTGCGCCTCTGCGTTTTTCACCAAATTCGCCGTCTTTCACCAAACCGCCTCACTGACGTTAGGTACCTTTTCCCATTTTGGTATAAATCCCTTTTGAATCTTCTTTTTCTCTCTTTCCTGCTCTCTCCTCTTTCACAAATTCATCATTTCCTCTCCTCTACAACCTACTCTCCACCTCCCAATCATTTCCTTTTCTTCTCTCCTTGACTTTTCTTTCAATCTCTGCAAAACTCTTCTTCTCTCTTTTCCTCTTTTCAAAAACCCTAGTTCCATTTAAAATGGCTCCCCGAAAATCAAAAGCTAAGGTAGTTGGTGAGGTCCATGAACCGGTTGAAGAGGTTCCTCCTCCAGAAGCTAAGACTGTTGACGATATGGTAACAATTTATGACCCTTGAACTCATTTTCAGTCAATCCGCCATTGTTAAGTCTCGAGTTCTTAAAACTCTCTTTTTCGATTTTTCTTTTATCTGTTAATCATTTTTAAAATCGTCTGTTGTTTTGAGTTCGTCTCTCTCTGATCTACCTTTGTATGTACTTTATTTCACGATCAGTACTGTTTTCATATGTTTTCTGCAAAAATTTTCGTTCGAAAACCACCAAGGCAGTCGAACAGTTATTCTCGATTTCTGGGCTTAATGTTTTGTTTTTGGAAATCTTGTTTTCTTAGTTGTTTTTCGTCTCTGAAATGCGGTTATTTCGATATGTTTTTTTGTCCTTTTTGGTCAAACTTTAATTTTTTTGGTGTTCTTGGTGTTCATATTTTATTATTCCGTGTTCATCAAGTTCTTATTTTTTTTCTCTTGATTTGGGTCGCTTAAAATTTCTTAGTGTTTGCGTTTTTGCGCATAACTTTTACATTCGTTCCCTATGGAGATGCTGCGCATACGTATATCTGCGCATGCGCTTCGCTCCATGCGTGATTCTTTTCTAAACTATTTCTTATTTTGCGCATAATTCTTTCTATTTCCTACAAGGCTGGGAACTAGATCTTGCTGCGCTACATAAAGACGCTGTCGGACGCAGGATTGTTCATCTTATGGATTCTTCCGGCATCTTGCCTCTCTTTACACTGGCTCAGGACTTCTATGTCCCCTCTCTTGTAGACGAGTTCTTTGAAAATGCAGAGAGAGTCACTATGACGCACAAGCAAACTCGAGCAAAGATTGATGTTATCCGCTCAGTTGTTCGGAATTATTCAGTGCGCATTGTTCCTGCGTCACTTAAAAAGCTTTGCGGATTTAATGTTGATGATGCGCCAGAAGCCTATTCTGAAGCTAAACAAAACAAGCTTGCGCAGAAACTGGTTGGGGAACCCTCACTTGCAAAGAAATGGAGCGTTCATGATCGCAAGGAATTCGGTGAGGTGATGTATCACCTGTGCACCATTATTGGTGACTCGGTAAACTGGTCCTCTGTTCTTTTTGACGAGCTATGGGATGCATCGGAGAGCTATGACAAGCGCATGGACAAGAAAGTAGCCAAGTACAGAACTCACTGTAGGCTACTATCCAAGTATCTGATGAACGTCTCTGAGCTGCGCACCTTCGTGTAGAAGCGTCCTGAACTCAAAGTTCCGTGCACCAAGACCTATTCCATCTCTCACCTCTACTCCTTGCGCAATGATATTGGTCGCAGTGATTATCGCAAGATCTGGAACAAGGACACCAGCCCAGACAAGGAAGATTGGGTTGATAGTGATGATGATGTTGAAGCTCCTCAACCCAAGGCAAAGAACACTGCCGCGCAGCCTTCAAAGGCCACTGAGCCTGCTGAACCTGAAACTGCTGCTGCGCAGGCAAAGCGCAAAGGTATTACAGATCCTGCGCCAGAAAAAGTGAAGGAAATCCCAAGTGTCAGATCAACTGCTGGCATTAAAATTGGATCTGATTTACCACCCCCTGCTCCCAAGCCTTCAAAGAAGCGTAAAGATCCTCCTGCGCCTGCTCCCTCTCCTGCTAAAACCAAGAAAAAGTCTGCATTTACCAGACTTCCTCCTGCGGCGGCTATGGTTGATGAAGACAGCGAGTCTCGAATGGATGAGACTGCTGCTGATGCTGCGGATGATACCGTGCAGGGGGAGCAAGATCCAAAGGCTGTTGAAGCACCTCCTGCTCAGGGTACAGGAGATAGTGATGATTGGATGGATGAAGCTTTTCCCGTCTCCGGTACGCCTGCCTAGGCCGCTGCTGCTGCACCTGCTAAGGATGATCCTCTTCGAACTCCGCGCAAGAAACAAGTTGTGCGCAGCACTGCGAAGGGACAGCCAAAAGCTGCGGCTCCTCCTTGTCCTGAACCATCATCAAGTGCCTTTCAACGCCTCAATATTCCGGTTGGAAATACTCAACCTGGCACCTCTGTTCTTCATGATGGATTGGACTTAGAAGATGAGGATGCGGATGAAGTTACCAAGTCTCCGCAGGGCGATGATGCTGCGCAGCAAGCTGCTGTTAATCCTCCTGAAGGTGAAAAGGAAGGGGATGTGCGCACAATTGATACAGATAGCAGCAGCACGCACTCATCTACGCATAGGTCTCCTGCTGCTGATCCTATTCATCTCTCTCCCAAACAACCTTCTCCAACGCACTCTCCTCCCAAAGTTTCTCCTCCATCAGCTCACGCTATTCCTTCCGTCCTTCCTACAGTATCTACTTACTCTCTATCTTCCTCTGCTGATCTGCGCCAAATTCTTCAGGCTCTCAATACTATTCAAGTCAACCAGGTTGCTGCGCAGTCCCAAATGACTCAGCTCATTACTGCGCAGACAGCTATCCTAGAGCAACTTGATGCGCAGCGTTTAGAGATTGCTGCCATTAAGGGGGAGAATATATCAAAGGCAAGTACCTCCGCAGGCCCCTCTGCGCAGCGCGTCACTGATGCTTTAGACCAAATGGTCATGGACTCATTGAAGTCAATAGCTGGGATGCTTGAAAACGTCTGCACCTATACCGCTATCAATGATGGGTTTATAGGACTGCTTAAGCGTCTGCGCAAGAGCCTGGCCGATGGGTTGCATGAAGGGTTTGCAGGGATGGAAGCGATGATGTTGGAGAGATTGGAATAAGGTGGTCCCGCGCATGCCAATGCGCTTAATATGGAAAGTGTCAGGGAGTGCATAACTCAAGCGATGACTGATTTCGCTGATGGGTTCAACGCTAGGATGGATCAAGCCATGTTCGATATTCAAGCCAGCGTGAACACTCAGCGCCTCCACACAGACCAAAGACTCGAAGCAACGCAGGTCACCGTCATCAATACTATTGAAGCTGCTGAGCAGTCATATTTCAACCAGATGACGGGACATCAAGTGCAGTACAGAGCCAACTTCCAAGAGCTGCGAGAAGACAACAGAGATATGCGCAGAGGAATGGCTACCTATGTCGGTGAGGCTGTGGCATTCAGAGAAAGATTTCAAGAACTGAAGATTGAACTTATGAATAAGTTCAACAGTCTGCAGAATGAGCTGCGCGAAGCCTTGCACTGGATCAACATAGACTAGGCTCTATGTAAATTTCTTATTTTTGCGCAAAGTATTTCTTTTTGTGCGCATTTTGTTTTTCTTATTCAAACTTGTAATCTGCAACTCTTTACACTTCAAGTTTTAATGAGAAAAATCGCATCTGTGTTTCCAAAACCTTGTTCAATTCAAACTCTTTGTTTGTGGAACAATGATTGCATTATTTCAACCCATGCGCATAATCTTAACTGCTCATATTCTCAACGCATAATGTTTAAACATTCAGTTTAAACGCATACTTATAACTAAAACTCATATTATTTGTATGCGCTGAATGATATTTCTGTCTTTCCCTTTTTCGTTAGCTAATCTTTTGGATAGACTAGAAATCTATGACATTGGCATCAATCATTTAGGAGGAGATTATTGGGTATGTTTACTTCTTAACCCTCCTACTTGATAGAATTGATTGATACCATCACCTATTAATATTTTATGGACTTTAGGACCCTATGTAAGAAGTTTTATAACTTCAATTTTTAGTTTAGTCCATTTTATAGTATAGGCTTAGAATATAGGACTTGGAGCGAAAAGGAATGAAGATCCAAGTTTCAGTGGTCACTGCGCAGGACTACTCTGCGCAGGACACCACTGCGCAGATATATCCTGCGCAGCATTCTTCAGTTCAATACATTCAGATCACCTAACTTGGAAAACGCTTTGAAGATGTACGCTTTTAAAAAGGTGCTAAGGTGTGCAGAAACGACAAAGCAAGCACACTCAGCAGATCCAACGGTGGAGACGCGCTCAAGAGAAATATTTCAAATGAAAACAGCTGTCAACCTTCTAGAAAAAGCTTTTGAATTTGGTCTCCATGCTCAGTCTCCAACGGCTCTAATACACATGCACACCAATCATATTGTGCCAGGTCATCACCCTTGATCAGAGCTCCAACAGCTATAAAGGACATCTGCTCACCAATCAAATTATACCAGCTCAGAGCTCCAACGGCTAGTTTTAAGCTTTCTGCTATAAATAGCCAGCTCATCTTCATTTCCAAGTTGCTAGAGTTTGTGCTTTCTAATATCCTTAAAGCTCTGAAGATTGCTGCTTACTATTCACAGATTCAAGATCAACCTTCAAACCTTCATACCTTCAAACTCCTGCCCAGATCCTAAGCCTTAAATCACCAGAATTCTTCGTGCTCTTCATCTCATAGATTCATAGAGCCCAGAATTTCTGAACACACACACACCTCTTGAAGCCTTGATCATTTTGATCTAACTTCTTGAGATACACCGGTTTAATCTAGGATTTGCTCTTCATAGATCATAGATCTTTGAGATTGTTTGTTTTTCATTGTTGTATCTTGTAACTCTCTCATATAATAAGATATCCATTAGAAAATCCAAGACTAACCATCTTGGTAGAGGACGTAGATCTTTCATTGATCGAACCTCTCCAAATAGCTTGTTCTTTATTCTCGCTATTTACTTCTTGCTTAATCATTTCTGAATAACTGCTTTGTTTGATCTTATCAGATTGCTATTATTGCTGCTGTGCTTATTATTGCCTATTGCCTTAGAACATTTTATCCAACACTTTAAGCCAAAACTTAGCGCGTGCGTTTTTATCTCTGCGCAGCTTTTTCCTGCGCATGTGCTGCTTAAACTTCTGCTGTGCATTTCACACTCTCTCTGCGCGCTATACTTAGCTTATTTGAGAACTGTGCGCATAAGCCATTGATTTGCAAAAGGGTTTGAAAAGAATTTTAAAACGCTATTCACCCCCCCTCTAGCATTTTTCATACCCTTGTTGCCCCTTTGGGACCAACAGATGCCACATCAAATCTACCCTAATAAATAAGTGACTTTTCATTTTTTTTCTATTAGCTAATAATATTAGTTACTAAATGAGGTACATATTATAGTTAACTATTATAATAAATAATACTTATAATTGTAATAGTTGCTATAATAAGTAACTATTACTTATAATAGTAATAGTAACTATAAAAGTTAACTATTATAGTAACTGTTACTATTTTAAGTAATAGTTACTATTATTGTTAACTATTATAGTAACTATTATAGTTAACTATTACTATTATAAGTAATAGTTACTATTATTGTTAACTATTATAGTAACTATTACTATTATAAGTAATAGCTACTTATTATAGTAACTATTATTATTATAAGTATTATTTATTATAATAGTTATTATATAAATTAACTATTATAGTTAACTATTATATCTAACTATTAATAGTTAACTATTTATTTAATAATTATATTTAACTATTAATAGTTAACCATTATAATTAAAAAATATATAATTGTTATGATTGACAATTAACTAATGGTGAGAAGAGTCATGGTATTGCCACATAGACAAGTCTTAGATAAAGGTTGCATTTGGTGTTGCCACATCATTACCACTCTTTTAAATAAGAGACTTTTTAAATTCTTTTTCTTAGCTAATAGTATTAGTTACTATATAGGGTAACTATTATAGTTAACTACTATAGTAACTAATACTTATAATAGTAATAATAACTATAATAGGTAACTATGATAGTTAACTATTATAGTTAACTATTACTCCATATGTTCCAGAGTAAAAGTATGATTTTCTATTTTGGTACGTCTCAGGGTAAGAGTCTCTTTCTTAAAATGGCAAATAATCTTTATTATTCATCTCATTCTCTCTCTTACATTACTTTTTTTATTCACAAAACCAATCAACTTATTATTTCCTCCCACTCATTCTCTCTCTTAATTTACTTTTACACTCACAACACTTACTTTACTTCCTTATTTCTTAATTTCCGTGCAAATGAGAGGTAGAACTCTTACTCCGAGACGGAGGGAGTAATAAATAACTATTATAACTAACTAATACTATTAATAGTATTAGTTAATTATAATAGTTAAAAATAATTGTTAACTATAATAGTTACTATATAAGTTAATTATTAATAATAATAGTATTAGTTAATCATAATTGTTACAATATATATTAACTATTATTATTAATTATATTATTTAAACATAATAGTTACTATATATATATTAATTATTACTATTAATATCATTAAGTTTTTTTAAATATTCATACAACAAACTTAAATGTACTTCGAAATTAATTAAAAAACATATTTATTACAACTATGTACAACCAAAGCTATGAAAATATTTTGATTAATTTAAAATATACATATATTTTCAAATAAAATTAAAAATGAAAATACAAAAAAATTAACAGAATAGATTCCCGTGCGGAGCACGGGTTTCTACTAGTATTTTTAAAAATAAACATACATTTAGGTACATTTAGGGAACGAGGGAGTATATGGTTTGAGAACAAGTGCAAGTAATGGATTCATACGTCTCTCTCAGTCCATTTTCCATTTCATTTATTATATTCTCAACGTACGTTTGTTTTTATGTTTTATAATGATAGTCTAGTTTGACTATTCAAATAAGAGAATTTTCATTACTATCTTTAATGAAGTTTAACTATGCATTACTAAATAGATTTGTCACAATGTTAAATTTAAAAGTTCAATTATTTTAACGCACCAATTTAAAAAATAAAATTATCTTCTTATGACAAATATAAATGAAAAAATAGACTATCATTAATTAGAACATAACGGCGACAATACTATATTCTCTCGTCTCAAATTAAACTTCAAAAAACTCTTGGGTTCAAGAATTAAAAAAATAATGTGATGTGTTGTGAGTGTAGATGGTTTGATAGGAGAGAGAAAGTGAGGTATGGAGTAGTTAGTGAGTAATTGTTTTAATTATGACATGTAGAGTCCACAAATAAAGAAGTATAAAATAAAATAAAAAGTTTTGAAGTTTAAAATGGGAGGGAGGGTATATGCAATATTATAATATTTATATATATATTTTTTTTTTTTGAAGAAATATTTATATTTGTGTTGTGTCCCCTTACTTTTTCTTACACTTTACTATTATACAATCACACAAAAATGTAAAAAATAAAACAAAAGATTTAAGCATGGCCAAAGCTTTTCCGTTCAAAATGGAGAGTAACTCTTTGTTTTTAGTTAATGAATGCTCCCCCGTCCCATTTTAAGAGTCAAAATTTTCCTAAAACGGTTTCCCATTTTAAGAGTCAAAATCCTAAAATAGAAAGTGAGTCCTACTATCATACTCACAACAATTATCCGCTAACTCCTCTCTACCCCACTTTCTCTCTCCTACCCAACTATCAACACTCATAACACATCACATTTTCCTTAATTTTTAAACTCACCCATTTTTTAACTCTTAAAATGGGACGAGTGAGTACTTTTTATATAGGGCTTTGGACTCTAGGCCCCCTGGGTGAGATCCAAATGCCATAAAAACCCAAGGTCAGATCAAAATCCCATTTAAACCCACCACAGCCCACAACCCGCCCCAGCCCTGCCCAGCCCAGCCCGCCCATAACCCGCCCGCCCATGCCCATGCCTGCCCGCCCATGCCCAGCCCAGCTCACTGTTTGGATGCAAAATTAAAATGTTGGGTATGGGAATTGAACCCATGACTTATTGTGAAAACTAACAACTTAACCACTACACCAGCCTACTGTTTGATACAAAATTTGCAATATATTCTATTACTATTGCGCCTAAATGAAACTAAGTGAAGAAAAAACAAGATTCTAAATCAATTTATAAAATTTTTGATTATTCCCAAAACATCAACTTTTTGTTTAAAAAAAAAAAAAAAAAAAAAAACGAAAAACAAGATTTAAAAAAAAATATATAAAGTATTTAAATATTTTATTAGAAAAAAATATAAAAGACCCAAAGATAAATTAAATTATAATTTTGTGCAATATCGAATTTTAATTTTTTTTTACTAGAACCCTCCAGTAAACTATTTATATAAAATGACACTATTTAAGTCCTTATTACCAAATTGTCATTATTTGCACTTATAAGACCTTTTGAGAGACTCATGAGTCTGCTATGAGACCTTGTAAATAGACCCTCATAAGTCTTATATGAGACATTTTTACATGTCTCATAAGAATTTACAAAGACTTTGATACAAATTATAAGACCTAAAAAAAACACTTATGAGACCTTTGAGAGACTCATGAGTCTGCTATGAGACCTTTTAAATAGACCCTCATAAGTCTTATATGAGACTTTTTTACATGTCTCATAAGAATTTACAAGACTTTGATAGAAATTATAAGACCTAAAAAATGCACTTATGAGACCTTTGAGAGACTCATGGGTCTGGTATGAGACCTTTGTAAATAGACTTATGAGTCTGGTATGAGACAATTTACATGTCTCATAAGAATTTACAAGACTTTGATACAAATTATAAGACTTAAAAAATCACTTATGAGACATTTAAGAGACTCATGAGTCGGATATGAGACCTTTGTAAATGGCTCTCATGAGTCTGATATGAGACAATTTACATGTTTAATAAGAATTTACAAGACTTTGATACAAATTATAAGACCTAATTAATCATGTTTTTTAATGTAAAATGATATTTATTTTACAAATTTAATGTTTTTGTGAATAATCAAGAATTTCATTAATTGATTGGAAAGTTTTAATTGCTGACATTTATTTTGGAGGTGGTCTCCCATGAGAACAAGGGGATCCGTCTCATGCATGAGACGGGTCGCCCCATGACCCATGGGCCGAACCCGCCACGTGGCAACCCACCATTGGCCGGAAAAAAAATTTATTTTTTTTTTTTTTGGTTTTTTTTGAGTTTTTATATTATTTTTTTCGGCTTTTCAGTGGTTTAGCAAAAAATAATAGTTACCATCTCTTAAAGTAACATTGTTCATAAGTAAACGTAATACTTGTTTTAAAAAAACAAAAGCTCGTTTTTACCCATTTGAAAAGTAATAACTTATGTATATGAATGTAATAGTAAGTTTATACAAGTAAATGTAACACTTTGATTGACGAAATTGTAACAGATTTCTATAGATAATGTAATACTTTTACATGTATCATGATAAATTTGACCCCATTGTAACTTATTGTTTGAAAACAAATAGATATCTATACATATGTATTACAATTATTTACAAATACTATTACATATAAATAACACGTTTGTTACATTTTAGTTATAATAAGTATTACTTTTGGCAAACGAAGAAAACATAGGAATAACACTATTACTTTAAGAGATGGTAACTATTACTTTTCACAAACCGAAAAAAAACCAAAAAAAAAAATATATATAAATTTAAAAAAAAATATATATTTTTTTTTTTTTGGGGCCAATGAGGGGCTGCCACGTGGCAGGGTCCCCCCATGGGTCCTGGAGCAGGGTTGTGGGTCGGGTAATGGGTCAAAAAAATGACCCGTCTCACCCATGAGACGGGTTGGAGTGTTCTCACACAAGTTTTTGTCTTTATTTTGGCAAGAATGATACTTCTATTATTAAATGTTGTGAAACATTAATCAAGTTGTTCTAATATATTTTTAATATTAACTCTTATACCGAAAGTATAAGACTAGTTCTTCTCTTATACTTTAGATATGAGAGTAATTTTCTCACATTAAATCCCCATTTTTTAAAGAAATTATATACCTAAAATATAAGACTAGAATTACTCTTATATTTAAGGTATAAGAGTTATTTAGTTTATTTTCTTATAATTCTCATATTTTTAGTATATAATAGACTTAGTTGGTGTCATTTATGTAAATAAATGCCTTAACAGAAGGGTGATAATTAAAAACTTATAAAATATTATGAAATAATGTATTTTCGCAAATATAATTTAATTTATTTTTTAGGTCTTTAATATTTTTTTAATAAAAAGCTTTAGATATTTTATATTCTTAAATCATGTTTTTAATATTCTAACATATATTAAAAAAATTGTGTTTTTGTGAATATTCAAGTTTTTCATTAATTAATTGTAAAATCTCAAGTTTTGTAATTTAGTTTCGTCCAGATTTCAGTTAGTAATAATAAATATTGCAAAATTAGAAACAAGCAATGCATTGGCTTAGTGGTAAAGACATGGTTGTTATTGTAAAAGACCTAGGTTCGAAACCTGAGAACAACATTTGTGCTTTTAATTAAAAAGGGTGGCTGGCATTGAGTTCTGGATCCGGGGCGGGTGGGCGGGTCGGGACATCGGGCCTGGGCATTGGGCTTGGGGGCAGCCTGACCTGAGTAGTGTGTGATAGGTTTTTTGGCTTTTATGGAATTTTGATTTGGACAATGGGTGGAGGTGGACTTTTGGATCTCAGGTGGACTTTTATGGAATAATGATCTGGGAGAAGGGGCCTTGTGGAATTATGCTTTTTATATAAAGGAGTAGTATTAAAAAGAAGAGGACGGCGGATGATCCAACTTTGTGGCGGCATCTCCTCGGGTAATGTATTTTAATAATCACTACTCCCTCCGTCTTAGACTATCCACAATGGTTTCAACCCCCTCCCCATTTCATATAACCACTTTAACACTTTATCATATCAACCTCATATTCACTTCATCTTTCGTACACCCATTTCATACAACCCCTACAAAGGTAAGTTGAAAAGAAAAAAATCATCTCCCTCCCACTCATCATTCTATACCCCACTACTTTTATATCATTTTTATTTTTTGATATTCTCTATTTTTATGATTAGTAAAATTATTATTATTATTATTATTATTATTATTATTATTATTATTATTATTATTTATAATTAAAATAATATTTTATACTAAATTAATTATTATTTTTTGCAATTAAATAAGAATGAAATCGAGTTAATTAAAAGATAAGGATATCACTCAAGTTGAGTGGTCGAAATTCACGGACATGAAGTAATAATTCAATCGATTTAATTAAAAGATAAAATTACAAACGGAGAATAATTAAACTAGTACAGAATAGGAGAAAATAACATAAAGCTAGAAAACACACGTTAAAGTAGAAAACACACATTATTACAATATTTAAAGTAGCTCGTTAGACAACAGTTCAAACATCCTTTGTTATTGTTCATCCCGATTCTCCTTCATACTTAACTTCACCCATACTTTCATTTTTTTTAGCACGAGCAATTTCTAGTTGAATGTTGTTTGCATCCTCTTGTTGGGTGGATATCTTGTCCAATCGTTCTCAATCGGTCTGTTTCATGGTTTGATAGCTTGTTCCTTCCTTTACCGGGCTCAAGCCTACGCCTTGATTTTTCTTTTAACCCTTTTTCTTAGTTGAATCACTTCCCATAGGACGAGGAATGGATCCAACTGAGTTTGAATCACCTCCGTCACTTTCACGTGATCTCTTGGATCCACTGCTAGCAGATCCCGTATTTTCTCCTACCATACTTGCAAAACGTGGTTGATCTCGGATAGAACGCCACTCATCCATCAAATTAAAAGTGCCATTGCCTCCACTTGTATACAGTTCCTGAGATTTTGTCAGTACATTAGTCTCCGACCACCCGCTTTGTTGCATACGCATAGCACTATCATTAGCACCTATCCATTTTCTCGCTTTTTGGCATATATAATTATACCGATTTTTGCATGTAGTTAATCAAAGGGTAGAGTCAAATGAGCCAAAATCGTTACAATATTTCGTAATCTTCCCCCAAAACGCATCTGCTTTCTGATTATTTCCGATAACACTGTCGGTTCCAAATTTTATATAACCACTAAGTAGCACTAAATTTTGTGTCGTCGTCCATTTGATTTTTATTTTATTTTTTGCGATGTGGGGTAGGACATTCTTCAGGGGGAGTATCTTCCATAGGTGCGCTAATGTTACCCTCACCCAGTTTTGCTGAAAATTCTGGAAATTCTAATGGTTGAGAATTTTCAGAAATTTGATTTCTCATCCTTGGCATGTAAGGATTATTAGGATAATAACGGGGCTAAGGTGGTTGAAATTGCATAGGATAAGCATATGGATTCCAATTTTGCACACCTGAAGGCATGAAATTTGGGACATCTAAAGGCATAAAATTTGGTGAAAAAAAAAGATTTGAACATTTTGGGGTCGGGGTTGGTTGGAAGATTGGTTCTCTAAGTTCAAATCATTAGGATTATAGGTGAATGGTGAAAAAAAAATTGGGAATTTTGAGTGTTGAAATGATTATTATTGGGATCCATTACACTCAAAAGATGATGAATTTTCGCTAAAATGGAGAAGAATAATTGGCAAAAGAGAGTTTTTTTTTTTTTTTTTTTTTTTTTTTTCCAAATCTAATGAAACTTGCATCATTTTATGGGGGGGGGGGGGAATGCTGAATTTTGGTGGAAAAAAAAAAATAGGTGATGATTCAGCTCAAAGAATTGAGATAAAAAATAAATCCGAAAATCAAATGGACCAATGAGTGATAGACACGTGGCAAATACAGGAAAAAACCAAAAAAAAAAAAAAAAAACGCTCTCGCTGCACCACAAGCGCCTTGTCGGGCCGTGTGGTGCACGCGCCAGCGCCGGACCAATCTGGGCTCGCCACGTGTTGAAGACGCCAGCCTTCCCAAATAATTCAACCGGTATGAATTTTTTCATACCCAAAATTCCACTACCCCCACAATGGTTTCATACAACTCCCCTCACTTTCATACCCAACATTCAACCCCCATTTGCACATAGCCTTAGACGTCTTAGAGTATATTCCCTTCGTCCCACCACAAGCAAGACTAATTTCCTTTTCAGTCCGTCCCACCACAAGTGAAACTGCTCAAAATGAAAATGTTTTAATATATTTATATTCAACCAACCTCACTATTTAATCTCACTCATTCTCTCTTTTCATTTTCCACCACTCATTTTATCCAACCAACACTACTATTTGCCCCACTCATTCTCTCTCTTCATTTTCTACCACATCCACTAACTTTTTTTTAATTATTGTGCCCCACAAGTTTGTCTCACTTGTGGTGGGACAGAGGGAGTATGTCCACTTTTCCTTTTTAGTTTGTCCGAGAATATATGTCCACTTCCTTAAATGGCAAAGAATATTTACTATTCATCCCACTTATTCTTTCTCATACTTTACTTTTATACTCACAACACCAATCAACTTACTATTCTCTCCCACTCATTCTCTCTCCTACTTTACTTTTATACTCACAACACTTACATCACATTCATCATTTCTTAATCTCCGTGTAAATGAGATGGTGGACATATACTCTGGGACGGAGGGAGTACTATTTTTGTGTTAAAGTAAATAAATTTATTTTTTATATAATGAATAACTTTTTTATAGTTTATACAAGTTTCTTTTTTTTTTTAAGAAAGTTTATACAAGTTTCTTGAAAATGAATTCATACATAGACGGAGGGAATACTACAATTATAACCGACATTGTCCTCCCTTATAATAAATGTTGTTCAAAAGTTGATGCTCTTTTTTTATTTTTTATTTTATCTAAATCAGGTATTTTTTTGTGATGACAATGGAGCCATAAAGGTGGCGTAGCTGTTTGATTCAAATTTTTTAAGGATATGAACACTTGCTTCACTAGCCATGTTGTGTTTATGCACATTTAAGCTAAATTGTAGAAATGAGAAAAGCTTTTTGGGACAATGAATAATGGCAAATGCGAAGATCATTTTGGGACGGATGGAGTATTTTATTGCTTTTGTGATTAATAAAATTTAGATTGTGTTGCCCTTTTCAGTTAAGATATCAATATTATAATTAGGATTAAACTTCAAAAATAATTTGGGTTCAAGAATTAGGAAAAATGTGATGTGTTGTGAGTTTAAATGATTTGGTAGGATAGAAGAAGCGGGGTAGAGAATAGTTAGTGGGTGATTGTTGTGAGTAGACATGTCCAAACGGTTCCGGTTCCGGTTCCCGGTTCCCAAATGGCCGGAACCGTATTCGAACCATCTTAATCCGGTTCCCGGTTCCCGGTTCTATTCGCCGGTTCCGGTTCCAACGGTTCCACCGGTTCCATCTCACCATCTAATAAGTATGTAATACTCCCTCTGTCCCAAAATATTTGTAGTTTAAAATGTAATACTCCCGCCATTTCAAAATACTTGTAGTTTAAGGAGTTGAAGTTTGTCCCAAAATATTTAGAGTTTTGCTATTATCTATACATTTTTGACATTGTTTATTAAATATACCCTTATTTATGATAGTGTTGTCATTGTAAAAGTATTAAATTGTCTTGATACTTGAAATGTTCCAAGAGTAATATAGTCCATTACACATGGATTAATTTTTTTTTCTTAATTTGTGTGAAAATCCTAGAACTACAAGTATTTTAGGACGGAGGGAGTATGTATATCAGTATATATATTAGCTAGCAGTCAACCTACCATAATGATCAAACATCTTTAAAGTCCTCTGATTCAGACAACCGTTCGGTTCTCGGTTCCAGTTCTCGGTTCCCGGTTCCGCCGGTTCCTCGGTTCTGAATATGTTGTATTCGTATTCGAACCGTTTCAATCCGGTTCTCCGTTCCGTTTGGTTCCCGGTTCCGGCGGTTCCCGGTTCTCGCCGGTTCCCGGTTACGGTTCTACCCGCCGGTTCCGTCGGTTCCCGGTTCTATTTGGACATGTCTAGTTGTGAGTATGACATGTGGAGTCCATAAATAAAGAAGTATTTAAAATTTTCTTTTTTAGGCTTTGAAGTTTAAAATGGGACGACCAAAATGACAATTTTTGAAATTTAAAATGGGGCGGAGGGAGTACTGTAATAAATAATTATATTACGAGAACCACTCATGCAGGCCACACCGCTCAAGAGAACGTGTCAGTTATTCGGCTAAATGGAGTATATCCATGAAAAGAATAAAGAATCCAAAGCAAAATTGACCCCTTAAAAAAACGAAAATTTACCCAAGCTAATTACTCATGTTTAATTATAATTTGCACTAATTTTCGTTTTGAATGTTTCATTTTGAAAAAATTTTTTTTTTTTTTTTTACTTTACTTCACTTGATATAATCATACACTTAAATTATAAGTCATAACTCTTAAATTATTGTACTCACAACCCCTTTCTCACTCATAATACTTGTAAAAATATATATTTTCTCCTTAATTTATGTATCAAAAAATAGTGTAAGTTGTTATAAAACAAAGTACATTTTATCATTTTATGGACTAATAGTTTTGCTACTACTCCCTCTGTCCCCGAAAATTAGACCCTCTTTTTCCGTTGTTATTACGAATGAACTTTGAGCAATAATTTAGGTTACTTTTGATTATCCTTATAAAATTTTAAAAATTATTATTGATACACCATTATAAATACTATCAATACCAATTTTTAGATTTTCATTAAAATAATTAAAAGTAACCTAAATTATTACTCAAAGTTTGTTCGTAATATCAACAAGAAAAAAAAAAAACTAACTTTCGCAGACAGAAGGAGTATTATTATTTACAACCCCCAAATTGTAATTAAATTCCACTAAAATTAAAAAAAAACATTTGCATCCTCCACTCCGGCAGGTGGTTGTGCCTGATGCCCTACCAAATAAAAAAACAAAAAAAAAAAAAGATAAAAAGAGAGAGAGAGAGAGAGAGAGAGAAATAATTTTAAATTCAAGATAGAGGAGGTGGATTGAAAAAACGTGGCTGCATTTTTATGCAGTACTACCGCCGGTCTCATATATTACATCCATTCCATAATGAACATTAGGCTCATATTTGTTCTTGATCAACAACAAAAATAAATTATCCATTTTGAAATAAAACTAAGTCTTATGTGAAACAGTCTCACACATGATACGGATCTCGATGAGAGAAAATGGGCTTACCCCGTCCCGCCTGTAGGGGGCAAACTATTTACTCACTCATTGAGATCCGTCTAACGTGTGAGACCGTATTACACAAGTTTTTGTCAAACTTAATCGACAAAGATTAATGTAATTTCAAATATTCCATCTCTCCATTTTTTGTGTTTAAACATGTGTTTATAGTCCTCCAAATGTCCGTGTTGTTCACTCACAAATTCTACACAGATAAATATATTTGTAATTCCGTCAACATAATTGAGTGAATAATTCAAGTGAAATTCTAAAAAATTTAGTTGATAAATAGATTTATCGATAACAAGTTTTAGAATTTAACTAGGATGGTTAGATTAACATTAATATTTGGTCAAAGTTCACGTGGATTGACCATCAAAAGTCAAATGAGATAATCTTTCTATGACGGAGGAGTATTGCTTGCATAAAAAGGAAGCAAACTTCTACAAACCGGATGCAATACGAGGTTACGCTAGCTACTACACGCGTATATACTATACATAATGTTTTCATTTTCTTACTTTACGAGAAAAGGAAAACGAAAATGAACTTCATATTCAACAACAAATAGGTTTACACATGATGCAATCAACCTTCATTCTAAAAGCATTTCAAAGTACCAAAGATTAAACGAACCAACGAAGCATAAGTTGTGTTAAAAGAAAAAAAAAATAAGAAGAAGAGGGAAAGCGTATCTAGCTAGTAATCTAAAAGCTGTTACCAGTATGTTTGTGACGGAATGACAAATATATTCAACTCATTTGCTTGCATTTCCAGACTGATAGTTCGCGTTTTCATCTTCCAATCTTCTCAAACAATCAAAAACTTTGAACAGTACCTTATAACCTCAAGGATGTGGGCCCACTTTTCTCTCCCGCGTCAACAGCAGCCATATTGCTATGACCTGTATCAACCATCCGAGTTTGACATCCAGTAAACCTGTCCAAAGAAAATGTGAACAATTCAGTCATGACACTGCAAGGTAAAATAGGTTGATATTCATTTAAAAAAAAATTAAAAAAAAATCATGAATTGGGTTATGATTTCCTTAATACTCCATATGTCCCCCAAGATATTGCCGTTTTGACTTTTTATGGTCAACATAAATAAACTTTGACCAAGCAAGTGTCAATGATCACAATGAAATTTTGAAATTTGTTATTGATAAATCACTTAATGATTTGTCAATTACAATTTTTAGAATTTCACTAGAATGATTAGATCGACATCAATGTTTGGTCAAAGTTCATTTATGTTGACCATAAAAACTCAAAATGGGACAAAATTTCCTGGACAAATGGAGTATAAAAGAGAGTAAAACAGCTTATGTATAACGGCTGATGGATGAGGACGTAAGAGAGACTAAACTTAACAAAAAACAAAGAAAGTTACCAAGAGTTTTGTGCAAGAACTTGCATGAAGATACAAAAATGATTAAATACAGAATAAAATTAGGTGCTCTACTCAATAACAGACTCAATGGAAGATGACTATATTTTCTGTTAATTGATTAGCCGCTAAATAAATAAGCAAAACCAAGATATTTACGAGAGGGCGTAGTAGGAAACTAAAGAATAACTGTTAATTTCACTGTCCACCCCTGAGGTTTGTCCTTCAGTGCCCACCCTTCTGTAGTTGTAACTGAAAACAAAATTTGTGAAGGAAAAGGGTGGGCATTGGGCACTGGACACTGATACTTGGTCAAACCTTGGGGGTAGTGAAATTAACCCCAAATATTAGTAACCAAAAAACTGTCTTTTTGGAATTGAGGGTATTATATGCATAGTAAATTAGATAGTATAGGCATGCTAGACCCAATGCAGAGCGACACAAAACGTATTAGACCATCAAGTTTTCTGGGTAGTTGAGGATCCAACGGATGTTAGTCAATAGGGACTAATATTGAGTGAACACAACAAGAAAAATGAGATTTGGAGCCACTCATTAATGCTAATCAAATTCAATTAAGTGGCTTTTTTGTAAGCCATTGGAATTATACCAAGTACTCCCTCCGTCCCAAAACACCTTGGACTAATTTCCTTTTTGGGTGTCCCATTGGTAAGTCCCTTTCCCAAAATGTTCAAATTTTATTATTTTGCTATTCTCCCTACCCCACTTGTCATACTCACATACTTAACTTTGTGGCCCCACTTGTAAATCCCACTCAATTTATCATACTCACAACCTCTTTCCCACTCACAATACTTTTGAATATATATACTCCTTTCTTAATTTCCGTGCATGTTCAAAATGGTGCAAGGTGCTTTGGGACGGTGGGACTGTCTATATGGGACGGAGGGAGTATACCATAATGAATGAGTATATATAACAACTAAGGCCTCATTTGGCACATGGGAATGTATATATGGGAATCGACTTATAATATCTAGGAATCTAAAATCCAAGAATGGCGAGATTTTTTAGTTCCCATACCCATGTTTGGATGTCACGTAGGTTTAAGTTCAGGAATGAGCATTTGATTACCATTATTATGTTTGGTTCACATGCCAAACTTCCTTTGGCATGAGTATTATTCATCTTTTTTTCATTTTTTTCATTTTTTTATTTTAAGAGTATGATGCAATAGTTAATAAAAATCTGCTCATTCAAATTCTTCGTTTATAATATAAAAAATCAATTCAAACTACTCCAACCTGACAAAAGAAAAATAAACAAAAGAAAAAATTAATAAAATTATATCATAAAATTTTATTAGTTGATAATCAGAGTTCAAGATATTGGGCCCTGAAAATGATCAATTAAATTAGTAGCTTTGTATCATATATATGCCTTTGCCAGGATTTACAAGTGAAATAATGCATGAATGGAGATTGCAAGTGAAATAAGGCATGTATGAGAATAGTTTAGAAGAGAGAGCGACAATGAGAGATGACAAAGAAACTACCAGGAGATAGATGAGACATTATCGGGATCATCAGTTGGGAATGATAAATGATTTGCTCCATCAGATAATGTTTTTTTTTTGTTTTGGTTTATCCGAAGTATAGCAAGATTTTCAAAAAAAAAAAAAAAAAAAAAAAAAAACTTGTGTATTTTCTGTGGGAATGGGTATTAGAAACCCACCATTTATTGTGGGAATGAGATGGCTATAAAAAATGGGTATTCGATACCCATAGGAAACAATTACCCATTCCGTTACCTAGTTTTATTTGTATTCCAAACAAAGTTAAGTTTTACATAGGAATCAAATACCTATTCCCTAGTCTAGATTCACATGTACCAAACGAGACCTAAGTTTAGCTAATTTAAGTAGAAACTGCGCACAGAAATGATATAAATACCACAGTAAGTCCAGATAATTTAAGTAGAAACTGTGCACAGAAAGGAAATCACCTTCATATCGTGTACTAAGTTTTTGGGAAGCTATTATCATCTGTCCTGTCATCTTTAACTAGGGCATCACCATTAATGCTACTCCACTCTTTATCTTTCACATTTCCTTCTTTACTAACGGCATATGGATCAAAAGCATATTCTTTAGCTCCCTGTTTCTTCAGAGAATTATCAAACCCACTGTAATCCAAATGTTGCAGCACTTGTGGAAGTGGCATGATCCCTTCTTTATCAAGTAAACCCCCCATTTCTAAGTCAATCCTCCCTTTTGAGGTATTAATATCTCCCCCAAACCTCTGTTTAATGGATTCTACGATCATTTCATCCTCTTCAACCACCCATTCTCTGAAATTGATTAATGAAGACGGGGTCTTTGTAAAAAATATTTCCTTGAGATTCCTAAAAAACCCTTGGTTATATGGGTTTTTCTTCTTGTCATACCGATATCGGAAGTTTTCGTAAGTTGTCTGTAAATAAATATTGGTCATAATTAGTATAAATTCACATGGCATATTCATAAACTATCAAAATAGAATGTACATAAACGTAAATGTATCTATGAATACATAGATGAGAGAGTAAATGATGCGGTAGTAAAACGGTGAAACCAAAGTTATGTACTAACTAGAAATGCTATAACTATCCAAAATTGGCATATGGGAGTTAGTTTATATTTCAATAGATGATTCTTTTTCGTAAGGGGTCTTAAGTTAAACTACAATGGGTATCTACTTCCCATACACCTACAGCTCTGACCTTTGTGAAATAAATGTGATCAAATGGTTATGACAAATGCTCCCTCTGTCCCGCTCTAAATAGGATTTTGGTAAACTTGATTATACTTTTGACCAAGTATTGAAGAAAAACTAATGATCCTAAATTGTTAGTGTATCACGATTAAGAATACTCCTGAAAAGATTTTTAGATTTTCATTAGGATAATTATTTTTTATTTAAATTACTTGGTCAAAGTATAATCAAATTTACCAAAATCCTATTTCAAGCGGGACGGAGGGAGTAACTGTTCACAAGCTAACATAATTGTAGATAAGTATAAATAAGATTGATTTTGTACAAATAATTAATTTGATCAATTCTCAGCACTTCTTCCTATCTCATTATCCTTGCGCATGCGATCAACATTGATTTTGTATAAATAATTTATTCGATCAATTCTCAGCACTCCTTCCTATCTCATTCTCCATGCACATGTGATGAACAACCTAAGAATCCAATTTTCATCAGAAATCCGCCTTCTTGATAGATGGAGTTTCTTATATTACAACATAATGAAAAACTCATACAGGTGAGAACTATTAGTATAATGGGCCTTCAAATGTCACAATGAAGTTTTAGTTAGAACGAATTAAAGTCCTAGTGGCTTGATTCATAAAATTAATCTACTTCCTTAATCAACCATCATGTATGCATAATACTTGGAGAAAATATTAAATCAGGATACAGCTAAACAGATAGACAGACAAACAACGAGGTTATGATATTCACATTGTAATATTTTTTTCAAGAGATAAACTTCGTTAAGCGATATCAGTAAGAAGCTAACCTGATTGGTCGAAATTAGATAAAAATGAAAAACGCTGAGCCCTCCAACGAACCAGACAGCTATGAAGCAATATACTACCAGAAAAACTGAAACAATATCCCTTGACATATTTTTCCATATGCTGCCATGTTGATGAAGAATATCCAGCAATGAAAATGTGAACACGTAGATGCACAAGATTGTTGATGACGTAATAAAGAGGATGAAGAACCGATAATTCCGCTGCCATCAAATCAATTTGATAGTAGAAGAGTCAGCTTTATCCCTAATACTACCTCCGTCCGGGAAAAGATAGTCCCATTTTGACTTTCACGGTCAACTCAACTAAACTTTGACCATAACTACGAAAATCTAGCTATCCCTATGCAATTGAAAAAAAAATTGATTCACCTTTACGTTACGAATATTATCAATAACAAATGTTTGGAATTGCATAGGGATAATTAGGTTTTCATAAAATTATAGCCAAAATTCGTTTGAGCTGACCTTGAAAGTCAAAGTGGGACTACCTTTCCGGGAAGGAGAGAGTAGTCTTAAACAAGATATGTACGAGTTTGCTAACTTACAACTCCAATACATTGACCAACCCATGGACAATGATGATCGAACCTCTCCACACAATTGTTGCAAATTGAGCAATGAGAAGCACGAGGTGGACGGTATAGCATACAAGTGTCACAATACTTCACTTTAACTGTGTAGCCATTGACAAATATATCCTTGGTTCTTGGCAATTTCAGACTTGCGGTAGTACTATGTACCCACTCCATCGAAGCTGGAGTGAAAGAAGATGATTCATCGGGTGGTCGTGAATTCCTACGAACTATTCCAGGATTTCTTCCGGATGTCATGAAGAGAAATGTCAAATCCTGCATGTATATAACAAACAACATTTGTCAGATACCAACATCATTAGCAAACCAATATCCAGATTTTAATACTCCCTCCGTCCCAAAACAAATGTTGCAAATGACCTGTCAACGTTATTAAGAATTGTGCTTTACTTATTTCAGTATTTGTACATTGCATGTACAATGGTGAAATTGCACTAAGACTCTTTCCTAATATAGAAATACGACATTTATTTCGGGATGTATGAAAAAGGAAAATGCGACATTTATTCCGGGACGGAGGGAGTAGAACATTTGCTTATTACCTACCAAAATTGTAAGGACAAATCCCACAATCAGCACAGCATACCCATATAAGCTTTCAGCATCTGGGATCTTCACAAGCATTTTAATGCAAAATATAAGCGCTGGAGTGCCTATCAGGAACGTAGATAAAATCACCGATGCCGCATCAGGACCAAAGATCAATCTCCCTCCACAATAGAATTTCTGACGTAAGAAACAAAACAAAAATTCATAAGCCTTACGTCATCTCTTATGCAAAAATAAATTATTTTTTGGAACTCCAAAGAACTTTGTTCTCTAGCCCTCTTATGCAAAATATAAATATATAAATAAATAGAAAACATTTTTGGAACTCAAAAGAACTTTGTTTTCCAGGAGAGGGCCTTCATTTCACTAGTGTAATATAAGTATGTACCTGGTCATCAATCTTGTAGCAACTTTGTATTTACACAGATATTAAACCTTAAGATGGATTTGAAAAGGGGTGACAATAAAATAAGAAAAAACCCTCCTAATTAAGCAAAAACTGAACTGTGGCTCCTTTAATAAAGTTGATGTATGCACATCAATCGCCAACTTTATTACACTAATAAAGAAATATGTTTTGAATAATGCTTCAATGCTACTTGAATTTTACACAAAACGACTGTCCAACAGAAAAGGTTTAACGGATAGAAATATACTACCTCCGTCCCAGCTCAATATGTACAGTTGTTGTTGAGCACGTGAATTAAGGAGTGAATATATATTGACAAGTATCACAAGTGAGAAAAGTGTTGAGTATAGTAAATGAGTGGGATTTGCAAGTGGGATCCACATTTTTTATTGTGCAAGTATGAAAAATGGGGTAGGGTTAATATAATACTAAAAGATTAACGTTTTAGGAAGTGTGAGATCAATGACACCACCTAAACGGGTAAGTGTGCACATTGAGCTTGGGCGGATGGAGTATTTCTTAAACCAAAATGAAATAATGTCTTTCTATTTTGTTTTTATAGTTTGTAATCAAAGAAAAATTTGTTAGAAGGGAGTAACAGAATTTACAAAGCTGGAGGTCCTCTAAAATGAAATAAAAAGAAACAAGAATCTGAAGAAAAAACAATATAAACAAAGAGCAATCAGGAAAGAGTGATGTGAGAAAAATAAATTCCCTATCAATTGCAAATACCTCTAACTTCAACTAATTAACAAATATTCCCCAGTCTCTACTCAAAGTCTCAAACCATTCATTAATAAGCCTCTAAAGATGCCTAAAGCCAGTGTGCATAAACGAGCAAGAAACTAATTCCTTTCTCTAAGATGCGTGAAAGATAGTGGCTTTCAAAATATGCATTCATTCCTGCCCGTCCAATTACACCATATAGACACAAAAAAATCCACATCAGTACAAACATGCTAAGAAAATCTTGAATTCAATATGGACACACCCACCTCTTTTCCAACACCCCCTGCCCCCAAACAAATGATACCTTAACAACTATCCATCATACAAATGATGAGATTCACTTTGACAACAACACATTCATATCCATGGTCAAAGCCTTATAAGGTCTATTCCGTTACCGACATTCATTTTCAACCAATTAAGCACTTGAGTCCATGTTTGCCTTGGATTTTGAAGGAACTGGGCTTCAAAATGAATGAGTGTCAAAAGGACAATCTGAACTGAATAAGACTTTTCATGAGAGGTCAGGATGTGAATCTACTGCTACGATATAAACACCACGTACACTAATCAGGACATTATGAAACTAATGAACAAAGAAAATATTCTATACAAACTAGGGAAATAAACACACAAAGTACTAGTACCTATCCACTGCTATTCCCAAAACCGGATCCAATCTCCACGTCAACTTATTGTAAACACACAAAGCAAGAAGAATTAATTTCCAATGCCTCTTGAAGGCATAAATGAAATACACTAATCATGTCACCGATAAATCAAGACAAGATAGGAGATGACTTTTCTATCTCTTCCATAAAGCATATTAAATTGTTTGTTACACTTCAGGAAATCATCGAATTGAACTTGTTTTATAGAATAACTATCTAAATCCTGTAATTTACCAATAGGTATTAGCATGTAGTGAGCAAAGCAAACACTTTAAGCAGATACAAAGTAATGGAAATGGTTAAAGTGCAGAAGAATGAAAAAGAAATACTGATTAGGCTGCATCTCACTCAAAATTAATTTCCTTGCTAAGAACGATGAAGAGTGTAAGTTGACGACTCGAAGGGAGCACAGAAAACTTGGCACGAACAATGGATCGTGTAAGTTGATGATCTAAGGGAACAAAGAAAACTTGTCAAGAACCCTAAAACTGTAATTTTCAGGTGGAAGTGTCAAGAACAGCCATAGCATTCCTTCTTTAAGTTAGCTATACTCTAGATTGTTTTGATACCGAGCTTTCAATTTTGGTGAGAAAAATTCCATTTTAACTTGGTAAGGGATGTTGCTTGATCCTAGTTTCAAACTGTTCATCAGGCGCTTCCTTGCAACCACACAACTAAGAAATTTCAAAACGCATCAAATATTCTTGCTTTTTTATTATATTTTTTGTATCTTTTTTATGTTCAGGGAATAACAAATTGGGTAGACATATTCACTTGATTAGTCAAAAGAAGAAAAAGGTACTGCTTGCAAATGTTTCAACATTTCAGTTCATAAGGAAAAATGTAGGGGTCAATGAAGAATGAGACAAAGTAGAACAATAGCATTTTCAAGCATGAAAATGAACAAATAAAAACTTCCATTTCAACAATGATTAATGCTCAAAATACTCAATACTTCACGGAATTGTGTTCAAACAACTAGCATGAAACTTTGTAAGTTCTCTATGAACATGAATCAGGACAAGGATTAATAATTAATGATTACCAACAAAATGAATAAAGAAACTACACATTAAGGGTTCATAATGATGACTAGAAAACAATTAAACCCGGGAGCATTCAAAATTTCCCACAAAAAAAAATGGCAATAGATAAATTCAAAACAAATGATAATACACAAAAATGATTATAATGATGATGAAATTAGAAATACAGAGATAAATTAGGGAATTTACATTGCGCCCTTTCCAAACTTGATAGAGCCTCCGCTTAGACTTGGGAGGATCTTTCGATTCGGTGGAAGGATTCACGCTTTGATTTTTGATCCCACTCATGCCTGTAATTAATTTTTTTTTTCTTTATTTCTTCTCTTTGAAAAAAAAAATCGTACTATAATTTACAATATAGAATTGAACCCATAAAATTAGGGTAAAATCAAAATTGTGAGGGTGTTTGCTTGCGGTGGTGGTGGTGGTTTGGGGTGGCCGGTAAGTGGTGTTTGATTATCGATTCGCTAACACCAGCTGCCCCTTCTCTCCATCCTCCCCCTCTTTCGATCGCAATTCAAACCCCCTCTTCCTTCTCCAAACTTTCTCTCTCATCCACCATTCCCGTAATTCCAAAATTTGAAGCGTTTTTCGCGGGGCCAGTTCATGTTTGGGGCTATTTTCCCATACAGCCTAGCCTCTCTATTGCCTACAACTCCAACCCATTTACGTTAGTCCGATCCGGTACAATATGAGAAGCTAAATCCTTCAAAAGCCCCTAGTGAATTACTAATGTGTAAAAAGATAAATTTTTGGGAGAAACTAGTTTCTCCATAAGTTATAAAAAATCTTGTTTTTGTAAGGGTTAAGGTTTAGGGTTTAAAATTTAGGGTTTAGTGTTTAAGGTTTAAGGGTTAAAAAGTGGATTTTTTATAACTTATGGAGAAACTAGTTTCCCCCAAAACCAACTCGTGTACAAATACCAAAATACCGTGTATCCCGACTAAATATAAAAGTAGGTACATTGACATTCTAAACCATCTTATTTTGATCAAACGCGTAAGCATTCACCGATCGAACGCTGGTTTCAGCCATTGTACTGTGCGCTGACTCTAAAAGTAGGGATATTTAGTGCATATTTTTAGCATTTTAACCATCAAATTTTAATTATTATTTTTTTTGGGGGGGGGGGGGGGGTTATGTGGATATCTTAAGTAACATGATTAAAACTGATATTAAAATACATAGATAGTTGAAGTATGAATACGATTGTTCTGAATGTCGGTGTGCCAAATATAAAAACAAGCTCTCGTAATCTTATTAGAACTTATATCTTCTTTTATATTGATTGGTCTCTCTCTATATTCCCCTTTTTCCCACCATAGTTGACGCATCTATAACTCCAACCAACTCCATTCATCTCCTCAATACTCGTAGCCAAGCTTAACAACGCTCATTTGTCATATGTTCCGACTCTAGTTCCTCGCTCGGCCTACCATCGCTCTCTGATCTATCTGACATTCGCGTATTTGCATTCAACACACCGACTTATCTCTACCAAAAACCCACTACTACAACCAGGAGTGCCAAGATTTGTGCACATAGCGCATAGATCTGACCTCCTTTCAACTCCAGACATCTTTTCACTCAGACCCTGGATTGCTTGGTTTAGCTACTTTTATGTTATGACAGCGTGGAGCTCGTGGTGTCATCCTTTATAGTTAGGGCTCATAAAATAGGGGTCAAACTAATATTTTGGTCATTAGACTATTAGTCGGTTTCAAATGTCCCTAACGAGATTTTCTTTTCTTAAATATATCATCATTCTTCTATCTCAATTCACTACTACTTAGGTCAATATTTTGTTAAACATAAAACAAAATCGTGAAAAAGTAAGCAAAGTTAGTCATGCGACCTCGTATGGACCAACTTTGCTCACATTTCATTAGTTCATTTGAATAAAACAACAAAAAGGGAATAAAAAAGCCTAATAAACTACTAAGTAAGTGTCACATATCCTATATAATCTGTTGACTATGAGTGTTGTTATTAACACCCGTAAAATTTCTTCGCATGCCCGTAAGTATGTTTAAAGTTTTACATAGCACAATACTGTAAAACACGTGTATAGTATACAAACAAATTTTCAAGCGTAAATATAAAAAAACTCATTAACCATATAAGTTAATATCACAGTCTCACCTCCCTCTTCCCCCACCCTGACTCCCTCACATTCCCTGACTCCCTCACATTTCCTTTCCGCTCACCGCTAACTCCCATCCACCCCCGCCCCTTCCCTATATTCCAGACCCACCAACTCCCCATATTTTGACTTTACTATCAAACCACAATCTATTTGCTATGCTGAAGGAAAGGAATGTGAGGAAGATAATTTTTTGCTTCACTTACGTTTTATACAAGTTATGCATCTATTAAGAAGTGCAAGCTTAACACGACTTTGTTGTGGTTAAGGATGTGATATGGAGGGTCCAACGATCGCTAATGTTGGAGAGATTGGGTTGACGGGATTGTTATTTCGTAGGGTTGCCGTTTGTATGTCTGGTGTTGTGGTATAGGATTTGTTATCCAGTATGCACATTAAACAATTAAATTTGTTTAATTAGTGTTTGTGGTATGGGTGGATGGATGAAAGTAAATGAGACAAAAAAAAAAAATTGCTTAGTCTTGGTTGGTAGGGTAAGGTTGTTAACAATGGGTAGTAGTGGAGGATATAAAGTGGGTCTTATCATTTTTGTAGGAGGTAGATAGTGTATGGATAAATGCGTAAATTCCATAAGAAGGGAGGGAATGATGGTTGGAACAGATTGGTAGCTTTAGTTTGAATACAAAGAGAAATATATTAATTTTATTGATGGATTTGTCAAAAAGTTGATATAAGTTTGTCATGTGACTAGCTTTTATTAATTGTAACAATAATTTGGATGAAATAGTGATATTTCAAAAGTCAAGATAGTACAATTATGACATTAAAAAATTACAATAAGGCTAGTTAAAATTTATCAATACATAGTTCAGTGACTAAAAACAATATTTTTGACTGAAATATGAGGCATAGTTAGCTTAAAAGAATATAATGAGCCTATTATATATTATATCCGTCCTTATGACACTTTGAAAACATCCGGGATTTGATTTTCTTGGTTAAAAATACAGTATTATATTATATTTTTGTGACTGCAAAGTATTATGCTCGTAATGTACCTTAATCTTTATAAAAGTTGCGCATCTCACTGACATGACATACACCTATAACAGTCTAATCCGACTTTATACGAGGTGAAAAAGAGTCTAATTTCGAGTCAATTTTAACCACTTACATGATAAGAATCAAATTTAAACTATATTTTTGATTTGGTATTTTGAATTTGTTTATTTTGAGTATTTTGTTAAACTTGTAGTAATTAGTTCACCTAAATCATGGCTCTTAATGTGGTTATGATTTTCATATAAGATATGTGTATTATTCATTGTTATTCCCCATAGTTTTTTCACTTACTTTATATGATACACGTCTTATTAGATTTGCGTAATTTTCATGTTTCAGTTACATATTTTTCAACACTCATAGTTTATTTAGGATTTGACTTCGGCGTGCTCTGTTGAGCGTGAATTAATGGGGAATCCGGCTTAGAGTGCAAATTAATATGTGTACGTGAAATTATTATGTCTAAGAGATTACAATGAAGTTTAAAAAATGCCTTTACTTATAATGAGTACTATAGTGTTTTTTTTTTCACTGTGTTTTAAGTTTTTAATTGACATTTAAAATTGTCTAAAATCATAAAGCTTGATAATTTGACTGAATGAATTATTTAAACACGTAGAAGTATATTACATACCAAATTTAACCTTTCGAAATATTAAATAAATTTGACAAAATAAAATCACACAGCAACAACATAGCTTTAGTCCATAATGAATGACAAAGTCTTGTATACAACGGCCGCACACCGTGCGGCAAGGTGTGCGGCTCCGCTACTTCTCGGCCAGTACTGCTATGCTACAACCGACGGCCAGATCCAGCCCTCCCCTCTTCCCAGATCGTGTCACGTGTCCCCTATAAAAAAAAAAAAAAACCTCCAATAACTTTAAAATGCTATATCTTGAGATTTATAACTCAGAAAAAAAATTAAAAAATACCGTTGTGTTCGTCTCGATGAGACGAATAAAACTACAGAGGTCATGATATGGTTTGATTTTTTTAAAAAAAATATAATTTTTTACACATAAAAAGTTTGAGCTGCTCCTTCAGCTAAGATGTAACACTCTGTTCTGATAAAAGTAACAAATTCATCTTCAAAATGTAACACGAAAACTGTTAAATGTAACAGCAGTTTTTTACAACAAAAAAATGGGTTTGCATTCCAATTGTTACTTTCTCAATAAAATATTGTTACATTTCATATAAAATGTTACATTTAAGAATATAAATTGTTACAATTGAGAAAAAAAAAGGTTACATTCATTTTTTATAAAATGTAACATTAGTTTTAGTTGTCAATCATAGGTTAATTTTGGGTGAAAAAAGTGTTACATTTGAAAAAAATGAGTGTTACATTCCTTTATACAAAGTGTTACACTAATTTAGTTGTCAATCTTTAATTTATTGAAGCAAAATTGTGGTACATTTTTGGAAAAAAAAAAAGTGTTACATTTGAAGAAAAAAAGTGTTACATTTCGTTATAAGAAGTGTTACTTTTGTTGGGAGGAAAAAAAAATTGGGATTGAAAAAAAAAAAAAAAAAAGCAAAAATAAAAATGGCGGCTCGGCTCCTGGCGCCGTCACACGCCGTGCGGCGGCCGCACAGGAGAGTCGTTCATAATGAATTGGGGGTAGGCTAGCATGAATCATCGGATGAAAAGAGCCGAGAAAAAAAACGTGAAATTTATGAAGAAATTAAAAGAAAAAAAGGCGGGAGTTGGCAAAATAGAAAAAAAAAAAAAAAAAACAAACAAACACAAAATAAAAAGAAAAACACTTTCACTTCGTTCTTCTTTCCCAACGAGTATAAACTGAAGAAAATCATTCTCATTAAATGAACAAAAGAAGCAAAAGTTCCAACAAACTAGAAAAACTCGAAATCATTAAGATATTCAATCACATTGGTAAATGTATACGAGACTCTTCATAATTCACAATACTTCATTGAGAAGGCTTCACTCGCTTTTCTTAAACTGATAATGCTTTTATTATTAAGGATATAGGATCCTATTACATTTAGAATTGTATATTTACTAGACATTGTAATATTTACTTTCTTAATAGGATTATTATTGTATAGTTTATAGTTTCCTTGTGTAACTAGAATAGCTTGGAGAGTACTCCTCCTCATGTATAAATATCATACTATTGTGATCAATAATATTTAAGTCTCTCATATCAATTATCTCTCTTCATGTATGATTGGCTCCGACTATTTCTTTCTCTAATCCTTGACATTTATAACTATGCTCTTATTTGCCATTATATCAAGCCTCATGTTACATGACTAGCTCCTTAACCATCATATCAAGCACAAAGGGGCTTGATTGCTGTTTTAAATCTAAACACACAAACCCATAACAAAGTCCAATATAAAAACTCAAACCCAAAACAGAGAGTTCAATCTTGAAATCTGAATAATTTGTCATCGCTGCAATTGAGAAAGAGTAGGGAAGAACCAACTTCGAACAAGACTGGGGTACCGTACTCGATTTGGAGCATGTTCTCATTGCCATCATATTGTATAGTCCAATCGAAACAAGCCAAATTCACCAAACCAATGAGAATTAAGGTCGTTGTAGGGGTGTCAGGCTAGTTGACCGAAAAAAGGGTGGTCGTTAGGCGGAGGACAAAAAGATTAAGGACGAGAAAGTGATGATGGAGCTGATAGAGAGTGACGATTGAGAATGGCAATGGAAGGAGAAATACATGAATAGATTAAGGTTTAAGCTGTATATTTTTTAAATTAAAAAATATCATGAGGATGTTTATGTATAAAGAATAAAAAATATTAAGTCTTAATTTTAAATTTGAAACTGAAAATTACGAAAAATTAATTGGCTTATAGATCTAAATTGAATATAAATAAATAAACTTAATTATGAAACGTATAAAAAATACTCAATGGTAGATAAACTTGTCGAAAATATGGGGAAAATGTGTTCTCCCTAACATTTAAGAAAAACACACGGTTTAAAAAACTACTATGACATTTTTGTAAAAAACGGAACTTACTTAAAAAATATGCGAAAACATTTTTGTACATAACCAAAACTTATTAAACACACATGACTCGTTGACACTATGACTGATACTTGTTAACGCACACACTTTACCTATACCACTGATAGGGCTGTTATACAAACTGAGCTCGGCTCGAGCTCGGCTCGTGAAAGCTCGAGCTCGAGTGAGCTCGAGGTGTAGCTCGAGTCGAGCTCGGACCGATTGTCAAGCTCGTTTTTGTTATCGAGACGACCATGTTCGGCTCGTTTAGCTCATTAAAAGCTCGAGTTCGGCTCGATAAGCTCATTAAAATTGATTTTTTTCTTTCGAACGGCTCGAACTCGGCTCGATAAACTCGAATTCGGCTCGATAAGACCATATTTTTCTTTATGGGCTCGAGCTCGATAAGTTTTAAACGAGCTCGAGCTCGATACCCTAAAGCTCGACTCGGCTCGGCTCGTTTACAGCCCTAACCACTGATAGTTTTTACACACTGGTGCTCTTTAACACACAAAGGTATTTTCTCATACACACTTAACACTTTTTAATATACACATCAACGCACACATTAATATTTGACATTTAACATAAACACTATGACGTACGGAGGGAGAAACATGTCTCTTGAAAAAATCTTATCTTTTTCAAGTGCTAGAAGAAATTCCTTTTTTTCGAAGACTAAGAAAAAAAATATTCATATAATGTTGGACACAAATTGATTTGACAATGTTTAATTATAAAAAAATCAATGTGAAATATATATAAAAAAAATAGTTTTTCCCTAAAGAGTATGAAACACGTGTTTTCAAAATGTGAAGTTAGTCGCGCCCCGAGTCCCGAGGCCCTATTTGGTACCTCGAACCAGGTGCGTGAACCCTGCAATAAAACGGACATGACGCTTGCTAAAACTATCATTATCCATAAACCTGAATATTACAGGAGCTACAATTACTCGACAACAGAATACTAAAATGACCATAAGTTAACCGCCTTTACTATTGAACATCTAAACCAACTAGAGTTGTGAAAAACTCTAGACACGCCTGGCAACAAAGGCCGGCACCAAAATAATAACAAACACTTTATTACAGGCACAAAACACATCTACCCAAATTTACAGAGTTTATATAACCCAGTAAAATCATCGTTCTCACGAAATTAAACATACATAAGTTAATAGAGCAACTACCCATAAAAGCAACAACCTTCTCAAGGATCCCCGCTAAGTCGTACCTTACTGACGATCTTCCTTGCCTGAAAACTAAGGAAAACAAATAAACAAAGAACGGGGTGAGATAAATCTCAGTAAGTTACTAATGCAGCTACATGGCATAATATCATGCATCTTAACTGAATAACTGAGTCATATAACAGCATAACTGAACAACATATATTACACAACAAATGAGAGGCTCCCTATCGCCAACCGTCCCATACCGGTTGGAAATAACGACCAACTCAACATACGGTACACAAGGCTGAAATAAACACATAACAAAGGATACTGAGCCAAGGTTCTCCCAAACGGATATAACAATCTGAACAACATCAACAGAGCCGCATCGAAGATCAGCATCAACAGGGCAGCATTAAAGAGCTGAAGCAGTGGTTCCGGAACCAAACAACAACAAGAACAACGGGGGGAAATGACACAAAGTCATAACCCAAAACGTGTAGCTAGAATACTCACACCAGGGAGCTAGCTTCTCTCAACCAAAACGTGTAGCTATAATACTCACACAAGGGAGCTAGCTTATCCCAACCAAGGCCAATCTGGAAGGGTAAAAAGAGGTTACCAGTGGGAACATTATAATGGACTTGGCTCGGGAGCCATTAGAATCTCCAACCACTGCCCGACTCAACCAAGTAAGACCAGCTGGACTTTAAACGAAAGCACAATCAGTATATGATTCCAAAATAGGGAACCATACCAAGTACATCATAAAGATGATAAACTGCTCATAAAGAGCTCAACAACCATGTACATTATAAACATTTCTCAAACAAAGGATTTCAAAGTAAGAAATCCCACAAAAGCATCATAAAGATGATAAACAGAAGTTACTCATAAAGAGCCCAACGACAATGAACACTTACACATTCCTTTTAACGTAGGATCCCATAGTAGGGAATCCTAACAATATATCATAAAGATGATAACCATGAATTACTCTTAAATAGCACAATGACTATGAACCCAATCATTCCTTTACATTTATGATTCCAAATTAGGGAATCCAAACAAATACATCATTAAGATGTTAAACAAATCCTTAAGGTACTTAACTAAAATACCATGCCTTTCACCCGTTCATAATTGACCCAATTCCCACACCCTTGTGTTCCACAACGATTATCTAGGTATCTTAGGATATCACTTAAGACCTAGACCAAGATTTAACCTTAAACCAATTGAATTGGAACACATCAATTCTTCCAGCGAGAATGTGCGGCCGCCCACTACAACATGTGTGGTCGCCCAAAAACACTCTCCCAGGCTCTAAAACCTTCCAGATAGATGTGCGACGGCACAACCATTATGGGCGACCGCCCACTCACCGGGTAAACGTCTAATCCCTTTATTTTTGCTCTGATCCTAATCCACCGTCTCAAAAGTACTCTCACAACTTTCACACTAAATCTATTTCATCGTCTCAAAAGTACTATCACAATTTCCCCCCAAATATTTACATAAACCAACTAAATGATTTAAACAGTACGAACACCCACAAAATAGCCAAAATAGAAAGTAGCTCTAATACTACCCACAAAGCAACAATTTCAAAAAAAAGTATCATATATAATATGTACAAACATTTTTATAATTAAAGGGGGGAATAGTAACTTACCTACTACGGGGAAAGTATTGACAAAAAATATATTCTATTCGGTTAGAAACGATCTACTCGACGCCCTGAACATTTTGGTGAAGTCGGATTTTAGAACGGAGAAATAATTAAAAGTAAGAAAATCAAATAAGAAGAAAACTCTACCTTCTTCAGCCATGGAGAGAAAATGAATTGGGAAAGTGAAGATTGTGTGAGTGTGTGAGTATACGAAGAGAGAGACGAAAAGAAGGAGGGTTTTTATAATTGGCAAGTTACACTTAGGTCCCTCCAAGATTAATCAATTACATTCAACCCCCCAAAGTTTCAACTTTAACACTTAACCCCCTTATCATTATTTACAATTACTAATTCAACTATTTTAGCTTCTACTCATGCTAGTTAATCATTTTGCAACTCAAATACTTTTATTTAATATTTCAATAGATCAAGTAAGTCTTTTAAAATAATCAAACTAACATAAATTAAATTATAAAATAATATTTTGCGTAAAATTTATATGAAATTGGGACGGGTCGTCACAATGTTACATTTTTTTTAATAACCGATACTTGTTAAAATCACGCGACGACATTTTTGTAAATAATCAAAGTTCGTTTTAAGAAAGCGCGATTGCATTCGGAACTTAATGAACATGCTCAAACTCATTAAGACTGCCACTGATACAAATTAAAACACAACGATTGATATTTTTTAACACACAAACTGACACTCTTTAAGACTAATACCAACACTATTTTTACACTATTACTGATACACATTTATTCTCACACTGACATTTTTTAAGACGTACGCTAACACTTTTTTAGACACACGAATACGAGTTAACACGCACTTATTACAAAGACAAAAACTTGTATGAGAACACAATGACCCGCGTTTTTTTTTTTTTTTTTTAGTTTTTTTTTTGTGATTTTTTGGTTTGCCAAAGGTAATAGTTACTATAACTAAATGTAACAAACGTGTTACTTATATGTAACAGTTTGTATACATAAAAGTAATACATATATACAGAAAAGTAACATTGTTTTTTTTATGTTTTCTTCATTTGTCAAAAGTAATACTTATTATAACTAAAATGTAACGAACGTGTTACTTATATGCAGTGGCGGACCCATAATTTTTTTTGAAAGGGGGCAAAATAATTTTTATTGGTATAAGGGGGCAAGAAAAAAATTAGTGTATTTTTTTATTCTCTAAAGGGGGGCAAAGTTTAATTTATTGCACTAATCTAATTAAAATTTACAAAAATTGCACTAGTAATTTTTTTTACAAACGGGGGTCGCGGCCCCCTTAAGCATGTATGTAGGTCCGCCAATGCTTATATTGTTGGGTTTTGAGGGTCCTACGCGCAGCGGAAACGGCGTTAGAAGATTCAACAAAACCCTAAAGCTCATGGATCCATTCACGATGATTAAATTAATAGGAGAACAAATTTAGAATACTAACCGGCGTTAGAAAACACATTTTTCTAATCTTCAAATGCTATATGAATTTATTGGTGTTTTGAGCTTTTGATTTTCAATCTAAACTCAAGAATTTGTTTCTCAAACACATGGACGCTACCAATAATTACCCATACAGATTAGGGTTAAGAGAGGGGTATTTATACTTATTAAACCTAAACACTTTAGGAGAAATATGTCAAAAACCCGTCAAAAATCGGATTAGGAAGTCCCAGGCCTGAACACAAAAGGTCCGGTCGGGTCTTTAAAGGGGTCCGGCCGGATCTCTTCAAAAAATCCGATTTTCTGTTTTATCCTTAATTCTGATTTTACGCCCTTTTCTGAAATTCCAATTTTAGCCTTTCTTTTCGTTCTTTTGTGTGTGACCCCATATGATTATATTAAGTTGACAATGAGTCTAAACAAGGTCAAACTCATAAATCACAAGCGGACTCTAGCAAGCCATCATGACTACCCAATTAATATAACTTAACGAATTTCGTTTATCCTCATAGAACATATCACAATCCTTTTGTCACGTGATATCATATTGAACATAAGCCACGGTCTAAGTCAACTTAAGTGTCCAATGCTTTCTCGATCCCGAGTAGGTTGATATGAGAAAATGACATTGAACACATCAATTCATTTGGGTATGGCCATACACTATCATCAATCTCACTCTCGAGTGGCCAAGCAGATATCTCTCTTTGATATAAAGGGGGACAACATCCCATCTTGACTTATCATTCTTCCCTACAAGAATCCGATTATGCCAATCGTAGCCTTTATAACCACCCGGTTAAGGGTAGCGTTTGAGTACGTCAAACATAATGTTCATCATGTGGAAGACCATGATAATCTCAGGTATAATGATTCAAATGGTATGGCTATTATGAGATTTAATTATGACATTTGACCATGACATAAATCTCATAACGGGTCTATTCAGTACCTTGTTCTTCAACAAGTACCCACAAGTTTAATCCGCATCCTATGCACCATAACCATCATATGATTATCCATTAAACTCATGCTAGTCCTTTATAAGTGCTATGGACAATGATTATTATAATAAACATACAAAAGATATAATAATCGGGTTTGTTATCTCTATAACAATAAAGCTATGATGTAACGCATATGCCTTTTTCAAGGGCCTAGGGCATAATATCCAACACTTCATTTTGTCAATCTTTCAACAACACAATTGTTTCTCCACCCTCTGCTAGCAGCTTTCTGATAAGGAGGGATTGGATCCACACAGGGTGAGCCATACCTATTGAGCTCAAAGTGGATTAGAGAGAGGCTTTTCCATGCTCTCTACATCGCTTAGGCTTTCCACCTTCCACAGCTTGGGGAGTCCAGTGTCGCGAAGGCGATAATGTCTAGTCCCCTCTAGTCTGTAGGGCCTATAGAACAAGCATTTGGTTTGTTGTAGACGCGTAACGTACCTGGAGAGTGAGCCATCCCCTTAAGAAGGGTCTTCTCGTAGAAAGTTAATGAAATTATAAACAATTGTGTTGTTGTTTTTTCTATTATATAATATAATGTATAATAAGATTCTTTCTTAAGTGTTAGCCATTGTATTATCTTTTTGTGTGAGCATATGTTTATGTGCTTGTTTGTTTGTTGTTGTTTTATTTGTTTTGTAATTGAGATGAATCTTGCATTTCTGCATAATGAAGATGTTGTCATTTTTCTTGCTACAAAATGATGTTTCACGGATTTTGGGATGGTGTGGCATGCGTTTCTTCATTAACCCGAATTCTCAAGTTTATCTAGTGCTCAACGCAATATATTATCAATGGTGAAATTTCTTAAGAGATGGTATGTTAAGAGATGATATTATTATTAATCTTTGGATGAGTCTCCGACACCTGTCAAGTGCCATCATTTTTTTAATCATGAATGCAATTGATTTGGTCGTGCCAAAAAAAACACACACACTTTTTACAAGACACGTCCCAAATTATAGTGAACAAAATTTTATTATGATTATAATTTTCCTTATAAGCAAAAAATCAAACGCCACCCGGTGTTCGGCGGGGGCACATGAGAAATAGCCCCAATAAGAATCAAGTTTAGTTGAGAAAAAAAAAGAAGAGAGAAAAAAACACCCTCAACTGTCGAGGCATAATACTCCGCAAGACAAAACCCTAACGCACCAATTCATCCCTTCGCACAAGATCGACCAGTTTTCAAATTTCCTGTATCAGTCGTCCTACAATCATGGGCTCCGGTATGAATAATCGTTGTCTCTTTCATTGTATTATCATATTTTTCTTTGATTTTTTTTTTATCGGCAATCAAAAACAGTCGAACTTAGTGATTAGGGCTTTATGTTATGTGTGTGTAGATGCAGATATGGAGGATTATGGATTCGAGTACTCCGAGGAGGAGCAAGAAGAGCAGGATGTTGACATTGAGAATCAGTATTACAATTCAAAAGGTTAGGCTTTGGGTTTCTTGCTTTTTATCTTTGAGTACCATCTTTTTTATGAAATTCGGGAATCATCTATTGTTCGGCATTTACTTTTTTGTGTTCATATTATTTATTCTTGGAAATTCGCACTTAGAAAGTTGTTGTTTGGGAGGGGGGAGGGGGTTGAATAGGAGTAGCATTTTTTTTAATGCTAGGAAAGATTAGCCTATTGTTTAATACTCCATCCATCACCAGAAGAGAGTTTCCTTTGACATTTAAATTGAATCTAACAATTTTTTGGATCCGAGTGTCTTAAAAATAGTTAATTAGTTGTAGAGAATACAACATTACATGTACTTCTAATATCAGGCTTTGTGGTTTTTTGAATAAACTAGAAAAGGCAGTTTTGGCAGAAACTCAACTTTAAAGACCTTACTCTTCATGAAGAAAAATGGTTTTGGCAGCAGATAGGGTCTTCGGGTGCCTGTCTTTCACAGTTCTGCTTCATTTATCATATTAATGGAGAGCCTAAGAGGTGGTTTAGAGCTTCGGGAGGCTTCAAAATAGGGCCCCGCTTGCTCCTTTTTGTTTTGTATATGTTGATTGTAGATGTTTTGAGTAGATTTCTCTTGAGCAGTGAGGTTGTTTCATTGAGGGGCGTGTAAGGGAGAGGGTTGGGGTTGGGATGTATCATTACTGTATGGGGGTTTAGGGGTTTCAAGAGTGTTGTGAACATGTTATAAATGACCAAGCTGCTCTCGTGTATTAAGCTAAAGTAATCTAAATGTGAAGTAATTGGATTAATATGGAAAGACAGGTTTTGAGTTACTATGCTTCATATATCAGTGTAATGTGGGAGTAGCCTTCTACTTATCTTGGTGTTCCCACAGGGAGGAACCCTTGATCAATTTACTATTCAAATCCTACAATAGAAGAATTACCCAAGTGCTCGGATAGGCGGAAACATGCTTATTTTCCTATTGGGGGCAGCCATACCTTGATCGAGTCTTAACTCATAACTTCCAAGCATCTCGATCAAATCTTTGTCGCTAATCCCATTTGGGTTACGGTGAAGTTGGAAGGCGTTGTGAGGCATGTCCTATGTTATGAAACGGGTGATGGTTAGAAAGATCATTTGGCAATGTGGAAAGATATTTGTGGGTTGAAGGAAGGCGAGGAAGGGGGAGAATTAAGGATTGGAAACATTAACCTATATGGTCTACCTTGGGGCATGGACTTCTCGCCTGGTCACTATCAAAGTATCAATTGATTACACTTAGCTCTCGAGCAATTGAAAGTATGGGAGATGGGGAACTTCTCAGTTATTGCATTTATTTACTTAATGTGGTCACTTGACTGGCATTGGAGAAATACTTTTACTTGCAGTACATATTATTTCCTCAGTAACTCAGAGTAGGTCTACCGAGCGAAGTAAATAATTCCCTTTGAACTAGTGCAGATTGGTTCTTGAGGCCCCTGTTCTTAAAGGTTCTCTCTATATCAAAGCCCCATTTATTTCATAGTTATTTCATAGTTATAGTAAAACTCCTAAAGAAGAATTATGTTTGAAATAACCAAATTAGCTTTAAACTCTCGATATTTTACATTGTTACCGGGAGAAACCAAGACTTGAAATAGAAAGAATGGAGTTCAATGGGTGTTCCAACTTCCATGGAGTTCAATGGGTGTTCCAACTTCCAACCATTCAAGATACTTTTACTGTGGAGCCAGGGGTTACCTTCCGATCTGCAGTAACCTTCTATTAGTTTATGTTCACCTCCTTCTGCAAAGTATATTTCAAATGCCCTATTTTTTCACAATATTTGTATAATACTGAATGCTGCATGCTTCTTGCGCACAATGTAAATGTAGACGGTTCACCGCTTCATAGAAATGGAGCAACAACAACCTACCTGGCGATTGCTCTAATCTGCTCATTTTTGGAGTTTAGATTTTTTTGATTTTTTTTTTTTTTTTTTTTTTTTTAAAAAAATAGGAAAGTAACGTTGTATTAGAAGAGATGAAACCCTCTGCACCACTTTTTGTGTACCACAAGTGATCCAACGGTTGTGCATCATTGTTGACATTGTAATGATTTCAGTCTTAATAACTTACAACCGTTGGATCAATTGTGGTACACAAGTGGTATACAAAAAGTTGTGTAGAGGATTTTGTCTCGTATTAGAATAAGATCTATGTCAAAACGGTGGACAAGAGGTCCATCTCGAAGGAGAAAAAGAAGTAATCATGAAACTAAATTAAACTTCAGCGACTTCAAGTCATAAATCCATGGAAGACACAATTAACATATGCACAAAGAGAAGCTAAGGCCATTACATTATCCCACATGAGATGGTTTAGTAAATAATGGTTCATAAAAATCCTTTCATTCCTCCCCATCCAAATACACCAACAAACTGCAAAAAGCCCACAATCCCACATAAGCGCCACATCTCCTCCTTTACCAAACTCTATGAGCTGAATCTAAAGTTAAGAAGATACGGATTATAGACCCACCCACCCCTCTCCAGCCACCCGAGACAAAAAGATTCAGCAATGATCAAGTATTATGACATTGAAGAAATTGATAATAGTGTTTCTCATCACACACCTTGTAATTCACACGCTAATTTGGTGATACACATTTAACTAGACACACGAATTTGTGACTTGTCATTAGTTGTGAGTTTATTAAGCATTAAAATCCACACAAATGCCGGAATCTTGAAAGGAGTTCTGATTCCCCAACATATGACAAAAGTGGTAAAGAAGATGGAGTAGGGCTCCACATCAATAAGTTTAGAAAAGATATACATGAATAATTTCCTGATCCCTCTGTAGTCCAGACACACAAATCATGTTTATTTTTGCTCCTTTGTAGAATTTATATTATTCCCGTACACGTACACATGCACATCCACATCCACATCCACATCCACATACACATACGCACACACACATACACATATATACACTCCCTCTGTCCCACTCGAAATAGGATTCTTGGTCAATCTAACTATACTTTGACCAATAATTTGAAAAAGTAATAATTATCCTAACGAAAATCTAATAATAGTTATTGAATTCGTTAATAACCGTGATACAATAACAATTTTTAAATTTTTATTAGCATCATTATTTTTCTTCAAACTATTGGTCAAAGTATAATTAAGTTGACCAAGAATATTATTTTGAGTGGGACGGAGGGAGTATAGATAGATATCCACAAATGTACACACACATATATATACGTACACGCATACATATACGTACACACATATATACGTACACATGTATACGTGTACACACACATGTGTACATACACACATATATACATGTATGCTTTCAAACATACACACACACACACACATATATTATGCACACATATACATATATATATACACACACATACATGTATACACATGTTTTTTCCGAGTGAATAACTCTATCTTTTGGGATAAGGATACTAGGTTAGGAAAGTAGATTATTCCGAAAAGTCTCACATTTACAAAACACTTGGAAAGCGTACTTATCAAAAATTAAATGAATAATGTCAAGTGGCTTAAATTATGAGATGGTATCAACAAATCGTTGGTTGTTGAGGCATATTGTTTTTGCTTCTTGGTGGCTACTTTGAAATTTGGACAGATTCTTTAAATGCCTTAACATCAATATTAGTACTTTCTTAATTTCAAAGTTACCTTATCACCTTGTTATTCTATCTGGCAGGTTTGGTTGAGACTGATCCAGAAGGTGCTCTTGCTGGTTTTGCCGACGTGGTTGGAATGGAACCAGATAAGGCAGAGTGGTGAGCCCATTAATTGTATTTTTTTTTTTGTGTGTACTAAATAACGCTGCATCTCTTATATGTGATGTAGGTATTCTCTTCGTGTCTTTTCCTGCTGATAATTAAAGGAAGAGATATTATATATCGATACAGTTTTGAGATTATAAGTGGAACACTCACACTGTTCTGATGACGGTGTACAACTAGTTCGAATGTGCCACGTTAACTTGCACAAGATCTACCTAGTTTTTTGTCCTTTTGCTAAATCAACTAATTCGAATGTGCCACTTGCACATGATCTACCTAGATTTTTGTCCAATCTTGTTGGAAACTGTTTACACATGGCTTCAGTGCCAGAGGCAATTGATTGCTGTGAGTGTGACAAGCACAGAAGCGATACTGTGTGCAAGTACTTCTTTTTGTACCAGTAACACGATGTGTGTGGTTCACATCAGATTTATGAATTTAGAAGTTCAGTTTAGATATTTCAATATGGCCTTATCCTTTTGATCATATCCCTGCTAAAAAAATTTCAAGTGAATTATTAATCATGTCCATGTAGAATATGAGACAAACAAACACGGTTGTCCGTATAATAGCCATCACATTTTATATGCTGTCCAACGACAATTTGAAATGATGAACTGTGTAAGCTGTTGTCTAACATTGTTTTCCTAATAATTTCTTCTACTCTTATTTGAGCAATGCTAGGGACACAAAATAAGGTCACAAAATCTTGCTCACAAAATGAGGTGGCGATATTTTATTGGTTTCATCGATAATGGACCCGCCACACTCTAATTAAAAACACCAATAACATTATTACACCTAGGATTTTGTGAGCAAGTTTTTGTTAGTTTTTTGTGCCCCTAGTATTATTCCTCTTATTAAGTTCACATTGCATCATTCTTACTAACTTATTGCTCTTGAACTTGTTTGTAATTTTTGTAATATACCCGTGTGCATATAAAGAGTCACTGTTCTTTTTGTAAACCTTTCGGTTCTTTGCACTTGACCTGCAGATTGGATGGAAATTCGTCTTGTTGATTTCACAATACTTTCAAGAAAAATTCTTTTTACTCAAACAGGTAGAAAATGATTTTTTTAGATCAGAATTACTGAAATAGGATATCAAGAGTTGTCGACGATACAGTCATGGACTTTAAATCCCAATTCTTTTTACTCTCCAGACTTTCCATACTGGAACGTCAACATATAATTGGCCTCCTTGCAATCCCTTTGCCCTTTTATGTCCACGTAACCCAACTTTCATGGCAGTCAAAGAAGCCTCAAGGCTGACAATATCACATGAAAGGCCACAACAGTGACTTACCGGCACGGCACTTCAAGGACACGTAAACCATAGTTACCGGGAACTCCCAACCCCCCCTAGTCCCACGTCCCGGGAACACGCGTCCCGGGTTCACAAGGGAACTCGGCCCAAAGTACTCAAACAATCGTACCGAAAATAAATGGCCATCAACGTAGAATCTTGTCTGCATTTACAATCTTTTATGGTTATCCGCCTTTACATTATACTCTTTTATCTCCCTAAAAGCGTGTATATATATACTCCCTCCGTTCCGGGTAAGTTGCAACAATGCCAAATAAGGAAACTCTTTATTACTTTTATAATCCTCCACTCATTCTCTCTCTTCCTCCCAACCACTCATTATTCTCCACTCATTCTCTCTCTTCCTCCCAACCATTCATTATTCTCCACTCATTCTCTCTCTTCCTCCCAACCACTCATTATTCTCCTTTCTTAATTTTTGTGCTTCCCCTTCCATGTTGCTACTTACCCGGAACGGAGGGAGTATCATAGTTATTAAAGGCGCGCCTAGGCGCGCGCCTAAGCCCCGGGCACAGAGAGGCTCAGTTTTGGAGCCTGGGTGCGCCTAGCTCCGGGCACAACAATCAATCATCAATTAAATTGTAATTAAACATAATGCGTGACTATTACTTTTCCTCTCCCATGACTCTCTCATGTACATGCACCATAACTTTGTATAAGAGTAGCAATAACTAGGAATTCCTTCAAACTAAAAACTGCTTATCATTTTATAGGATTTAGACTTAGAGTCCTTCGGTTTGAACTTCTCTTTATGCTTGTTTGATCATCTATTTATGTTTGTTTCTTTTATGACTTATAATGTATGTTTGATTTACTACTTGCATTTCATTTATTGCTTATCTCGATGTTGTATAATGTATACTATACTTTTAGTATTTAAGGCATTTTTGCGGGCATCGTCACTCGGGCGCGCGCCCGCCTAGCGCCTTGCGCCTAGGCTCCGGGCACACCTTTTGCGCCTTGGTGCGCCTAGAGCCTTTAATAACTATGGGGAGTATATAAATATATATGTAAGTGTGTGTGTATATATATGTTATTATATTCAACTTAGTGATGTGTTTTCAATATAGAGCGTACCACGTTCCCAATTGATCTTACCCCCATTGTACCCAAAATTTACTAAGTCACCTTCCTCGTTCCCGTACCCGTCCCGCGTCCCGCTTCCCGAAATGTCACACGTTCCTGGTAACTATGACGTAAACACTGTAAACATTAGCATACCTTTTGGAGTATTTGTGTCATGTAATAGCTTTCCCCTCTTCCTCCATGAAAGTGCATCCTTTGGACATTTTAGTTTCGATATGGTGATCTATATGGCCCCGACTGTACGATATCAAACAGACTTAAAGATTTATTGTGATACTCTCCAGGAGCATGTTTATCATGAGGTCAAGAGTGTTGGTATGTACACGACATGTGTTGGGCATCGATACAAGGGCTATGGGAGAGTGTTACGGATTTATAGATGGCAGTAGTCATGTCTTCTAACCTGAAGCCAATGGATGTAGAGGGATTATGCGAAAGGCTTCCACGATCCAGTGTCACAAGGGAATTACATTCACATGTTCATTATATCGTTTAGGATATTTATTTGAGTGACACATTAGGCATGATAGTAACATGCTCATTGCTTATATTAGAAACTATTAGTACAAGAAGTTTGCAGTTAAGAATAACATATCAGGTGTGATGATAAGAATGTCTGGTGCTTATATTTCAGAGTTTTCAGTATAGGAAGGATATTATAGTTTTTCTATGATAATTATGTACTAGAGCAGTTGACAAGGGGAGAATACCGATACTACACGAAAATAAAAAAGGCTTAACACTAATGACATGTTGCAAACGTAGACCTACTAAGAATATCACCCATAGTTGGCGGGTAATGTTTAGGAATTCAGCAGTCTCACGATCTTTTGTTTGTTCAGAGTGGGGCTGCTTGGTTCCTATGGATTCAGCCTTTTGTATTTAGTGATGAGCCTTGGGGTAGTCCTGATTCTGTAGTGTTTTTTCCCCAGTTAAGCAGGAGGGGATTGGGTAGGGAGGGGATGCATTGCTTCTTTGGCAGTGTGCATATTTACTGATGCATTGCTGCTTAACTGAACGTAATTCCAGGTATTGTAAGGATCATCTATTGAGTACTGTTCCTGGCTTCTCTTTGGACGACAGCAAGGAGTTCCTTCTGAGGGGTTTCATTTTCTGTTGATCAACACGATTCGCAGTACTCATTGCCTAGACTACCTGCTGTATACATAGATTATTACTCTTATTATTATTAATATTATCTTTTTCTAATTCCAAATTTCTCCTCTTTGGATGGATCACTTGTCCATATTATTTTGCAATCATTCTCCTTCTTTAAGTTAAATCTATTATTCTGATTAAAGATACTGATTTAAAAGACAATTGTAAGTAAGGAAGAAGTATCTCTTTTAGTTATTAAAAAAAAGTACGGAAGGAGTATCTACATAGACTTTAATATTGCCTGTTATGTGCACACATCAACATTCACACAATACATAACTCAAATGTATACTTTTCTGGGATAAAGTTATCTGTTACTTATTATATTGTGAACCATTTTCCTACTTCCTCTCTATTTTTTTGAGGACCTGAGGTTGCATCTAGGTTTCTTCTGAGTAAGAACCTGAACGTTTAGAGTATTCATTCATGATTCTTTTGTTTTGTCCATCAGGGGATTTAAGGCACTTAAGCAGACAGTTAAACTTCATTATCGGTTAGGGAGGTATAAAGACATGATGGATGCTTATCGGGAGATGTTGACTTACATTAAGTCAGCTGTGACGCGAAATTACAGCGAAAAATGCATAAACAACATCATGGATTTTGTTTCTGGTTCAGCTAGCCAGAACTTTGGGCTTCTGCAAGAATTCTATCAGACCACCCTGAAGGCCCTTGAAGAGGCTAAAAATGAGGTTTGAGGTTTTTGATTTAAGGTTTGAAATCATCTCTCTTTGGAGAAGCATTGCATTTATTACATTTGTATTTTGCAGAGGTTGTGGTTCAAGACTAACCTAAAGCTTTGCAAGATCTGGTTTGACATGGGCGAGTATGGTCGAATGAATAAGGTATGAGGTTGTAGCTGATTTATAGGTTGTCTCTCATGGAGTGCTCTGTAGATTACCATAATCTAATAAGTGCACCCTGCAGATTTTGAAAGAACTTCACAAGTCATGCCAGAAGGCGGATGGAACTGATGATCAAAAGAAAGGAACTCAGCTTCTGGAAGTATACGCAATCGAAATTCAAATGTATACAGAGACGAAGAATAATAAAAAGCTCAAGGTAAAGTTGATGCTTGATTCTTATTGCATCTCGCTGGTCGCTAATCAAATAGCTTATTTTGCTAATATTGTATGCATGCTATGGAGCTTAAATTACTTCTGATACAAAAGATATATACCATACCGCTGAAATTTTATGGTTGATCTCTTTACCCGTTATAAGTTAGCAGCTCACAGTAAACTCGAAATATCTATTTGTTACTCCTGCATAATATAGTTTCTCTTTTCGTGTAAAAAAAGTTTTATCATGTATTAAGTTCAAATATGAAACTTGAGGTCGCCATAAAATGAAAGAGTGAAGTAGCGTTTGATGTATGATGCTCTCATTGTCTTGAGGTGTCTTTGATTGGATTTAGAGGTGAATGCGGGACACTGGATGAGCATCTGAGTGGTCCGAATCAATTGAGACGTGTCTGTACTCTAAACAATGTTGTTTGACAGATGAACTCTTTCAAATATCGAAACGGATGCATTTCTTTTTTGGCCCGCTAATCACCAAAAGATGTTTTTTACATGATAGCCAGTCGTAATTATATACAGATATATAAAAAATCTGGATGATAATTTGTCACCTATTTCGTGTTCTGTAATAGGATTGAGGTTTGTGGTGTTTCTTGGTATTTCCACTTTCTAAGCGTGAAGTGATACAAAGTCAAATGAGGTCCTGTTTCTTCTTGATGTTTGTTCCATGTGAAATTCATCCTACCTTGCCAGGATTCTTCCGTGTTTGGACTTTGGAAGTGCCAGGAGCTTATTCTTGCGGCTTGTTTCTTTATCACTTGATTTAATCTCTTATGCCTTCCCCCTTTGATTATTGGAATGTTACGTCCCCTTCAAATTGGAGCTTTTGCTTGGTCTCTAGTTTGTAATACACTTAATACCAACAATCTGGTGCAAAGGTGTAGGCCTAACATCATGTTTTTGCTGCACCTTGTGATGTATGTATCTGCAGCAAATACCATGTTCATTTGGTCATTTGTAATGTGGGTTGGTTTCCATGGAAATTTTGTAGGGGAATTGATGGCTGAGCATTGTTTGTTTTGGTCCCTATGTGTTACGAAAAAATTATGTTATCTCCCTATCTTATTTTCTCCTCATTTGTAGTTAAAGTCGGTTTTGATTTAAGGGTATTCCCCTGGAATCTTTTTCTCCACATGAACAGGACTGCCTAGGCATCTATTATTGGACACAAGATATTTTTCTTTTCCAGTCTACTGCCCTATGGACAAATTTTGGTAAAAGGGTATACTATTTTATATTGGAAAATTATGGATTTTGTGGAACAGGTTTCTGGAGTAGACTGTAGCAAATGGGTTGCACTTAGTTTATCCATAGTTGCATTATCAAATGTACTTTTGACTCAGAGTTTCCATCCAATAAAATTGTCCCCTTTCAGAAGCCCAACCTTTCTAATAATGTAGCTTTATTATACTTGAACTTAGTAGATCATTTGTCGATACACCATGTCAGATCTTTATTTTTTATTGCTTTGCTCATTCATTATTCACTTTTTATGTACATACTCATTTGTTAAATGTTAACTATTAGCTTTTACTGTGTGGATATTTACAGCAATTGTATCAGAAAGCCCTTACGATCAAATCAGCAATTCCCCATCCAAGGATTATGGGGATAATCCATGAGTGTGGTGGGAAGATGCACATGGCTGAACGTCAGTGGGCAGAAGCAGCTACAGACTTTTTTGAAGCTTTTAAGAACTATGATGAAGCTGGAAATCAGCGGAGAATCCAATGTCTGAAGTAAGTCTCAAATCAATCTTTTATCCTTAAAAGTAGAAACCCCTTTCACAGTCCATACTGTTTGCTTCTTGTCAATGCTAATCAAATGGGCTTCCTTCCAAGTTCAACACGTGCCAGAAAGGGGTTTCCTTCAAGACAGGGAAGGGAATATAAGGCGTTTCATGTTGAACGAGGGGGGGGGGGTCAATGCGAAAGTTGATCAAAGTCCTTTCTCAGTTGGTTAATCTATCGGGGGGTGGGGTGGGGTGGGGTAAAGGCGTGCGAATATGTGAATATGGGTGTGTTGTTGGCTAATGAGTGTGGACATGTAGTTGGCCTGTTGTAAGAGAGACCGAGAAAGTCCAAGAGATGCTTAGGCTGATATCGTCTGTAAGAAATAACCTAGGAGGAGGTTTGTCTCAGGGTTTATACCTGGTAATGAATCTCTTTTTTAAATCATTTTTTTAAATCAGTGTTTTAAGTGTATCACTCTGGATAGTCGAGTTGGGCATGGGAGTCTAGGGTGTAATTTTGGGGTTTCCTTGGTTGTTGTCTGTCGTTTTGGTTTCTTCTTGGAAGCATCTGCTTCTGTGACCGTCATGTTGGATTCCCCCCCCCCCCCCCCTTTTTGTTTGCTCTTTCTTCGGAGAACACATATATGTACCAGGAGAGGTATTGTAGTGGGCTTTAGCAGATAAAGGTGTTTGAAGAAGTACATTGACATCATAAAGAACACGTATAAAGGAGTTAATACAACTGTAGGGACTAATGTTGGGAAGACAGTCTGTATCGCAAATGGAGTGCATCAGGGCTCCAGACTTGGTCCTTTTCTCTTTGCTATAATCATGACGTACAAAGCAGATCGGTTGATGACCATATACCGTGGTTCATGATGTTGAAAGCAAGTTAGAAATGTTGAAAGTTAAGTTAGAAATGTTGAGATATTGGAATCTCGAGGTTTTAGGCTGAGCAGAAGCAAAACCGAATATATGGAGTGTAATTTTTGCATGATTAAGCAAAGAGGTAGGGCGATTCCTTAGATAGGAACATTGTCCAAGGTTCCAACTTTTTCCCCTGATATCTTGATCTATTAACCAAAATGATGGATAATTGGATAGATATGTGGCTTATAGAATTAAAGCAGGTTGGTTTAAGTGGAAGAGTGCCACACGGTTTCATTGTGATCACGACATGCCCCATAGAACACGCGACAATTAGACCTTCACTGTTGTATGGCATTGGGCAGTGAAAGAATGTCACATTCATAAGATGGCGCGATGGGGGTGCTTATGCCACGGTTGATGGGTGGTCATACAAGAAACATTCAGTTGCGGAATGAGGCGATTAGGGAGAAAGTAGGTGCTGCACCCATTAAAGACAAGATAAGTTGAGTGCGAATCGCTAAAGGTGGTTTGATCGTGTAAGATGGAGACCAAGTGATCCACCAGTTAGGAAACATGAAAAGTGGAGGGATTAGATGGTGAGGGGTAGGGGAAGGCCTAAGAAAACATGGGTGATGAGTGAAAGTGATATGAGCCTCATTGGAATCGGAGAAAATATGGCATTGGAAATTGCAAAGTGGAGGGGAAAAATCCATGTAAATGTTTGATCTGTTTTTTTTTTTTTTTTTTTTTTTTTCCAAATATTTTTATTTTCCTGTTTCGCTTATTTTTTCAAATCTGTTTCTTCTTTTCACTATCTTGTTAGCTTTCACAATTTTTTTCATTTTATTATTATTTTGTTTTTATTTTACCATCTCTCCTTTTTTTCTCATTGTTTTCTCACATTTTCTTTGACGAGTCTATGTGATGATTTATGTTAGCCGACCCTAAATCATTTTGGGACTAAGGCTTAGTTGTTGTTATTGTTGTATCTATGAACTCTTCCTTTATATCAAAAAGAAACTGGGATGGATGTTGTGTACACATATTGAGAAGAGTGCAAGCTCTTCCGCGCTGTATGGGGATAGAGCAAAATGACGTTACGAACATGGATAAGTTGTTGATCTACATTTAACAGGAAATAAATACTGTTTACGGAGATGGAATATCAACAATTTTCGTTTTGAATGTTTTTCCAAGAAAAAACATATAGGGAGGGGAAGGTAACAGGAGAGAGAAATTATATGTAAACCATTTTTCCCTTCTATACTGACATTGCCAATCTCCGTGATTGACCAGATACTTGGTATTGGCCAACATGCTTATGGAGTCTGAAGTCAATCCATTTGATGGGCAAGAGGCAAAGCCGTAAGTAACAAAATGTTATGTTTGTTGCAGATATTATTGTCGTCCTTGTTTGTTGTCCAATTGGAAACTTACTCTATTTTGTTTTGCAGGTACAAAAACGACCCTGAGATTTTGGCAATGACAAACTTGATTGCAGCTTATCAACGGAATGAGATATTGGAATTTGAGAAAATTCTTAAGGTAAGATTTTATGATGAGCATTTTAGATACGACACCTTAAAATATCCTTGAAGACTTAAATACCCCTTCTTTTGTACCTTGTTTGTGACGAGTGAACGTCTGCAAATGCTTGTTCTGTGCAGAGTAACAGGAGAACCATTATGGATGATCCTTTTATTAGAAATTATATTGAAGATCTTCTGAAAAATATCAGAACACAAGTGCTGCTCAAGCTCATTAAGCCGTATACAAGGATCCGTATCCCCTTTATATCAAAGGTAGTCTAGTCATTTAGCTCTTTCTATTTGCCTCCGCAAACTGTAAATATTACTTTTGGTTTCCTCCTGGTTGAGCATATTTTAATCTTCGATATCACCAATATCACCCGACCCCAACATCTAGTAGAAAAGTGAAATAAAAAATAAAGAATCCAATCCAGGCTTGCTCATGTTACGTGCTCTATTTCAGTCTGCTTATGGTGTATAGTTCACTTAAGAGTGCAAGAAAGTTATTTTTTCTTGTTTTTAGTTTCGTGGGGGATCTGATTTTACTAGTTCACCTTGATATTCTACGTTATTACTGTCTGTAAGATGCTTCAACTCTGACGATTGCTGATTTTACCTGAATTTGTTCAGGAGCTTAACGTGCCTGAGTCAGATGTTGAGCAGCTATTGGTGTCATTGATACTTGATAACAGAGTGCAAGGTCATATTGATCAAGTGAACAGGCTATTAGAGCGTGGTGACAGGTAAACTTTCATCTTTGTAAATCAGTTAGTACTTCCTTATTCCCGATTAAAGAGTCCATACCTAAGATTGACTAACATCTTTTAGTGTACATATGCATATATCAAATGGGAATTAGTTGAAAGGTTGTGAAAATGGTAGGCTTCTATTATTCACGTAATATTTAAACGCAGCATTCTAATATACGGAGGGGGTATTTTCTTTCTTAATACTCCCTCCATCTCAAAATAAATGCCGAAGATGGCATGTCGGCGCTTTTAAGAAATGAGCTTTACTTGTTTGAAGATTGTACAATGGTAAAAATGCACCAACACTACTTCCTAATTTAGAAATGTGACATTTATTTTGGGACTAACCAAAACGGAAAGGGTCACATTGATATGGGACACAGGGAGTATCCGCATTAGCATTTTTTTTTATAGTTTAACCATTTAACACTTTTTTCCTTCAGAAAAGCCATTGAAGTTTTAAACTCACTTTCAGTTGAATCATTCTGTCTATCCCTCTTCTACCCGTTGACAATAATTAATGGTTTGATCTTTTCTTGCTACTGGACTGGTTTTAAGTCAAGTTTTCAGTAACGAAAGAACAACATGTGCTTCTGACATGACAAGATGGCTAAAACGAGTCTAATTTTAAACAGTTGTATGTCAATTTCCTTGGTAAATTAGAATATACAAACTGGTTAAATCTATAAAGTAAGTTGAGAGTGCATTGTTTTTTTAGAAAGAAATAAGTGGCATGGTTAAGTTGAAAGAAAGTCGCAAGTGTAGCGTTATATATATATATACTCCTCCCGTCCTAGCTTAACTTACAAAAATTTCCATTTTTGGTGTCCCTCTCATAGTTACAAAAATCCTAAAATGGCAACTTTATAACACTTCTTAAATAATGGAACCCACTTGTTATACTCGCAACAACTACCCCATTCATTATTCCCTACCCCTTCAACTCACAACACTTACTTTTTCCTTAATTCTCGTTCCCTTACCTTTTTTGTAGATTAAGGTGGGACGGAGGGAGTGTGTATTTATACGTCCTTTTTACAATCATAACTGTTGAGATTGTCTTGCAGATCAAAGGGATTGAAGAAGTATGCAGCTGTGGAGAAATGGAACACACAGCTCAAGTCTCTATACCAAACTGTTAGTAATCGAGTTGGTTGACATTCTTCTAACGGAGAGGGTTACTTATTCCGTTGGCATATTTTGTCTTTCATGTCAAGTCGGGTGAACTTTGTCGGTCTGAACACACTAGTCTGGAAAAAAAAAACTAGAAAGAGAGTGGTTGTAAAAATAGCAAGGTAATGTACTTTTATTTGCAAATATTTGTGCTTTGTTTTAGGCTCTATATGTTACTCAATTTACATGAGATTTAAATGCACTTTTGGGTATTTAGCACATTGTTGGAATGAGGGATGGAGTTGATTCTATATTGACCTTTGAAAATATGACCGTTTATGATGATTGTCGTTATTAGTTTGAATTTTATGGCTACCATGAGTGAAATTTGATCTTGAAAATACATCCTATTTCTAGGATGGATTTTTTTTAAAACAGGTTTTAAATACTCCATTTGTCTCAAAATACTTTTTTATTTATTTATTATTATTATTAGATAATAAAACTGCAGCTTTATAGTTTTCTATAAAACTGACACTTTTGCCTAAATTAACTTTAAACTAATCCTTATTTATAATAGGTGGCTGTCATTTTAATCTTTAAAATAATTTTATTTATTTGATATGTACTGATTGCTTTTCTTAATATGTGTGAGAAGTCTTAGAACTAAAGTATTTTGGAACGGAGGGAGTTACTATATATTCCCTCCGTCCCGGACTAATGTTCTTAGTTTGACTTTACACGGAGATTAAGAAAAAATAAATGATGCGAGTATGAAAAGTAAAGTAGGAGAGAGAAAGTGGGTAGAAAGTTTTTGTTGTGAGAATGACAAGTGAGTCCTATTGTCCATTTTAGGTAATAAAACAACTAAGAATCTTATTCTGGGACAAACCAAAAAGAAAGTAAGAACCTTAGTCTGGGACAGAGGGAGTATATTTTTTTTTTTTTTAGAAAGTTGGTATCATTTGAGAAATTGCCATAATGTTACAAACCCTATCGAGTATATTACCAATCTAGTTTCTCGCTCCCACCATTCTTGAATATAAGTCATTTTAAACTTGTTCACACATACCCTATTGATTTTATTACAAATCTAGTTCCTCACTCTCGCTATTTTTGAATATAAATCATTTTAAACTTTGTCACACATTATTATAGAGAATTTCATCGTATTGATGAAACTCATAAAATTCTAGACTGTCACATGGAGAATTTCATTGTATTGATGAAACTCGTAAATTATTTATGACTATCATGATTTATAGTGTTAGAATTATAGTATTAGTTTTACCCTTATTTGTATCCTCTCCCTTTATTGTTTCAATCAATACATCAATTAATTACACTGAAACAAGTTTTTAATGTAAAATTAAAAAAAAAATTGACTCAAAAAAGCAATATTTATTTTGATATTTTTTTTATTAAAAACGAAACAGTTATTTTAAATCAGAAAAAGGAGTAATGAATTTGGAATGATTTCATTTCTTATACCCTACGTAGCCCATCTCATTCCCCTTTCCTTTCCTCCATCCTCCCTTTACACCAATAACCCCTCCCCCACCCCCAATCTCATTCCCTTTCCCCACTCTACCCTTTGCACCAATGCTTCATCTCCCTTCTGTTGGGTTATGGAGACAAAACCTAGAAGGAAAAAAAAATTAAATTTGAGTCATATAAGGATTTAATGGGATTACTTGTTTGACTAGGTTGAAATTTAATTTTCCTTGGGATTCCTTGTTTAAGTGGAATTAGGAATTTAATTATTTCGGGTTTCCTACTTAGTTTAGGTTTTGGACGTGTTGCCTATATAAACCAAGTGATCGCCATAAACATTGTGTAGACTAGAAAAAATAGCCAGAGAGAATCTGTGAGTACAAAGAGAGCCAAGCGAGTGCTAGGCCTTGGGGGTGCCCTTAGGGGCATTCCATGGATAGGTTGAAGCATGTCTAGGGTGAGATGTGTGATGGGAGTGTTTACATGGAGAGGTTATCTCCTTGCTATATAGAGCGGTAGGCTTTATTGTAAACAGACACAGATTATGATATTAGTGAAATATCCTGGCTTGGCAGTACCCGCAGATGTAGTCATTGTTGTTGACGAAATGGGTTAACAAATATTGTGTTCTTTTCTTGTTGATTACTTTCATATTATTCGTATGCGTGAATGTTGTGTCTCACCATTATCAGAATTGTATGGGCAAAAACTGCACAGATATACCACAGTTTCCCAACACCTTCACCCTTCCCATTCTCTCTCACATGCCTCTTCCCCCCCCCACCTAATCACTCACCAAATCCACTGTCAAAGCTGGAGCGGGCAAATGTTATTTTGGTTGTGGGTGGTGGACGGTTGCGGTGAGATGATTGATCTAAAAAATTAAAACTAAACATTAGTTTTGGACCAGTGGCGAATCTAGACCCCCCTGGAATTTTCTTTTTAGGAGAGTCAATATAGTAAATTCAAAAATTATAAAAGGTAAATTTGTAAAAAATACAGAAGTCAGGGGGGTCGAAGTACCCTCCTCAAAGGGCCTAGATCTGCCACTGAGTTGGACTACCGGGTGGAAAGTATAATTTTAAATCAAATCATTAACTTTTTCGTGTACTCTCGTTAAAAATGTACATTCCATCCATTTTTACACTAAATTGCAATAAAATAAATTCTTTTTGGATCAAACTACAATAAATATAAAACTTAGGGTTCTAATTAAAAAAGTGTAAAAAATCATGTAACTGAGTTGGAAATGACCCTAATCAAGGGCCCAAATGCTTGATTGTGATTGGTCAATCTTAGACGGGCCTCCAACCTAAAAAAAGGGCCTAAAAAATGATGGAAGAAGAAGGAGAGGAAAGAGAAAAATGATACTCTACAACGCCACCACACGGCCCAAAACTAGACTCGCAGTCATTACTTCTCATTTGTGTAACCCCCAATTCCAATCGCATTCTCAACACATACTATCATCATCAGCCATGGCTTCCGAGAAAGAAGCTGCTCTTGCCGCCGTTCCCTCCGATTCTCCGACCATGTGAGTTTATTTTACCAATTTCGATTGATTCTTTGAACAATTTCAGTTCTTATGATCTGGGTCGGTGTTTATATTGGGGATTGTATGCATGTTATACCAATGACCCCATGAAATTGTTTTTGCTGAAAATAGAATTGATTTGTTTGCAACTTTGAGTCGAATATGTGGACATAATTTTGTAGCAAGTGAAGTCATTTGTTATAGTGATGAAAAACTGTAGAGAGAAAATTGATAACCTCAGAGTAGTATAATTTGATTCTAAAGAAAATATTGAACCGGATGAATTTATATGATGTAGCACAGTGGCGGAGACAGATAGCTTTTGAAAGGGGGAAAAATCATTTTTACTAATTAAAAGGGACAATATGAAATTTAGTGTATTTTTTCTTTGCTTAAATTGGGGGTGGGGGTGGGGAATTCATTTACTACACCAAGATCCTTGACTTTAGGGATTGTATTATTTTTTGTTTCTGATATCAAATGGGGGCAACTGCCCCCATTAACATAGCTCTATCTCCACGTGTGATGTACGTGGGTGTTGGCTCTACGGGACATTTTTGTTATATTGAAGTATTTTGTTTTTCAATTAGGAAATTCTATAGAGTTATAATTAATAGAAGCCTATTAGGCACGTTTTTTGTTCTATCAGCTTGACTTATTTACAGAAACAAAATCCACTTCATTTGTCAGCCCTCACTAAGACTTGCTACTCCACTCTTCTTCTTCTTTGTTGAGTTTCCTTTTTCTTTTGCATTATAAATGGAATTCTTTTTGGTAGTTTCAGTTAAATTCTTTGTTGCCTTTGGATATATAACATTGGAGGTTCAAATTTATGATTTTGCTACAACTTTGGCCTATCAACATTTTCAAGCACTATAGTACGTACTTTGCTTAAATTTCGATTTTAACCACTATTTTTTCTTTTAGCAACTTTAACCATTGTATTTTATATACGCACTAATTATTCCAAAGAACTTAATGTAGAATGGTTGAAATTGCTAAAAATATACTAACTACTCCTACTTTTAGGGATAATGAGTGCGTATCTAAAGTACAATGATTAAAATTGCTTAAAAGACAAGATCACAAGAATGGTTAAAGCCAAAGCTTATTTCCCCCCCAAAAAAAAAAAAGGAAGCCAAAGCTTAAGCAATGTTTAACGGTTGAAAATGTTGATAGACCCTGTTAATTATGAGCTATTTTTTGTTTTTTTCATCTTTAACAATTTTAATTCAATTTGACATTCTTTTAAGAATGTGGTTTTACTTGTCTGTACCATTTTCTCTATATTTATATCCTTTTTCGTAGAAGCGGGGAAAATATTTCTTTGGCTTTAGGTTTAGCCTTGGTCGAAGTATCTTCAGCGTCAATTTGCTTCTCCAACTATCTTATTGACATGATTATTGTGTTTTGTTGCTTGTTCGTTCCTTGTTTCTTTTGAATCTATCTTGGTAACTGATTTGAGAATATGTTATCATACCAGGCTTTTGCAGTCAGGTCGATGAGGTGGGGTAGGGGGCTTTTGTTTTTGAAAAAGCAGGGTCAAGGCTTAAGTCAGAAAGGAAGTGATATCCAAAGTGTTGTTACTGCAACGATATCACTTCTGCCAGCACTCACACACACGAACAGAAAATAATTTCTGGAAAGAGTTTGCAGCGGAAATTTGACACAGAGAGATATATTTTCACAAGTTATATAAATATATAACTTGTGGTAGTCTCATGGCCAAAAAAGACTTTCACTAGAAGTATTTCTCTTAAGTACAAAAGTCTAAACAACTCCTATCCTCTAAAGAAAATAAGAGTACAAAATGTGCTAGATACAAGAACCATCAATAAAGAAACAACACCCCATCACAATCAAAAGGCTAGACCAATTTAGCCTTCAACAAATAGTTTCATCAAGAAACTAGATTGTGATGTTGGGTTGGGTGTTGTAACATCACTAGCACTTGGTCTAAGACTATGGGGTTTTAATAAATCTCTCTTGTGTGTTTTGCTTGAACTCCACAGCCCTTTATATAGCCTCCAAAAACGTGGTGGCTACTCAAACATGGATGAAATCATCTTGGTGGTTGTTGGAGAGGATTTCCTAATCTTGTGCACCAAGTAGATAATGCTTCCTGCTTTGTAGGAACCACCATATTTTCCACATGTGCCGTGCATCACCTCCTTGTGCCTTTGTGCTTCCAGCCCTTGTACTCTTCATGCTCAGCAAGGAATGGTTGACAAGGTCTTCCCTCATGTTTTTCTTATTCTTCTTCCAAAGTTACGCATAAATATCCATTTATGCATAATTCTTCCTTTAACTAACTCCTTGTTTGTAGCTCTATCATTTTGATCAACATTGAATGCTCATTTTGACCTACAAATAACATTAAACTTGCAGCAAATATTAAACATTAATATCCAATAATTTTGTGAATAAATGATGAAACTATTACAAATCCCGTCTGGGGTAACACTGTTGGCAGCACTAGTGGTAGCACCCTTTTCTGCACTAACAGTTTCTTATGGAAGTGGTTTGAACAAGGTTATTTAGGCTTAGAAAACACCTAAGGCAATGTATTTCCTTATAATCCCCATATCCATCCAAATTAAAACCAAAATTGATGGTTAGAAAAACATAGAAACAATGAGGTGTTCTAATTATTAGAATTGTCGTCATGATATTTTGACAAGTTGATGGAAGATGCTAGCACATAAAATGCAATAAAGCTATTTCTTTATCGTAAATGAAATACTATTATAAACTGGAAAGAATGTACAAACAAATGACAAGAAGTCTATCAACCAAAGAGAAAGAGAAATGTATAAAACCCTAGGCGAGTAATAACAACAATCCAATCCCTCTTCATTCCTGAAAGAGGAATCCCCCATAAATCTCCCTTAGTCCCTTAGCATGAGCCCATAAATATACTAAACAAACAACTCCATTCCAGAGCAAGGGTTCGCAAAGAATTAATCCTTAAAAATCCATGCATTATGTTCCATTAGGGGATTGTTGAAATTAGGTGTCTGTATTCTTGTTTATTATTACCAAAAAAAAAAAAAAAGGCTTAACCCCTGTGGTATTTGCAGTTTGAGAATAACCCCACCCCCCCAAATCATACTTCTTCCTGGCAAGAGCCTCCATGTTTTACATTAAGTTTAGGGAGCTAACTTCTGTGAATATTAATTAAGTAACAAAGACTTGTAAAAGGTAAATGACCAAATTAAACTTTAAAATTAGTTTGAATATTTATAGACAGGGGTTCATGTATTACAACTTAAGAATATAAAACTATTTTTCCACTTTTACTTGAGAGTAATACTAAAGTCACAAAAAATGCTCACACAATCTTGGACACAAAATGATTTGGCAATAATTGATTGGATGATGTTGTTGTTGTAGGCGCTAATACTCATTAATTAAGTATCCAATCGCCAACTCAGTTTGTGACCCAAATTTTGTGAACTTATTTTGTGCCCCTAACGTTGCTCTTTACTTAAACATCATTTTCAACCTCTAAACCCTCCACACCCATCTCTTCTCCCTTAATAGCTCATCCATGTCTGCCGCACCCAATTGGCACAACCATCAATAGTTTATAATTACTACTCCCCCCCATCACACAATGAGTGTCCTTTTTTCATTTTGAAGAAATTTAATAAATTCAACCTTTTGTAATTTTTAGTAATAACGGTGTATGAAAATCTTTGCTATTTGACAAGTATATAATGGATAGAACAAACCTACCCAATGAAAACTCAATTTGATATCCACAGCATCACATCTCTTTAGTTTATACTCCCTCTGTCCATAAATAATCTTCTCATTTGCCATTTTTCATTGTCCTAAAAATTTCTTCTCATTTCTACAATATAGGCTTAAATGTGCATGAACACAACATGGCTAGTGAAGCACGTGTTCGTATCCTTAAAAGTTTGATTAGTCAAATGTGAAGATCATTTTGGGACGGATGGAGTAATTACTACTTCCTCGGTCCCAAAATGAATGTCCTTTTTTCATTTAGCGGAAATTTAAGAATTTCAACCTTTTGTAATTTTTAATAAAAAAGGTGTATGAAAATCTTCGCTATTTTGCAAGTATATAATGAACAAATAATTTTTTTTTTGGTAAAAGAACATTTAGGGACAGTTTTTGCAAAAAGGTCATCAATTTTGGGAAAGTTTTTGCAAAATGGTCATCAATTTTGGGACAGAGGGAGTACTATCTGTTAACATTTGATTGATCTGAATTCAAGACCCTGAGTATAAGGTCTTTGGATTATGATGTATTATAGGGTTTGTTTGGAAGTTTACTTTATTCTTTTTCCCGTAGCATGCTCATTGTTATTTCCTTCAATAGATGTACAAAAGTTCTATTGCAGTCTCATAACTTTCTTTTGGGTATTTTGCAGATTTGACAAGATCATTGCCAAGCAAATACCATCAAATGTGGTTTTTGAGGATGACAAGGTACTGATATAAACATCTTGTATGCATTAAATAATTTAAAGGTTGCCTAGAAAGTGCTTTGAGAGTACACAAAGTGATTCACACTCTACTGTCCACCCAGTTGGAAATGAGATTCAGTATCGGATAATCCATTTCATCCCGAAGACTGCGAAGGGCATACTCTAGAGTATTTATTGGCTACATGACACTGCCTTTTTATACATATATGCCTAACACTGCCTTTTTATTCATAAATGCCGACTTAATATATTTTGCTTCACCTTCACAAAAAGTAGACATGTAAAGATAATAACAAGTGAGATAAATAATGGTAGATGTTTAAAAAGGGTCAATTGCCATTCAGTTACCTTACTTTTTTACGTATTTGCAAATTGGTTTTTGGCTTTGTATATTTTTCAATCTAATTTCTCTATGTTGCAATCTGGTGTGAAAAATGGGCAGAATAATGGAAGTTGATGGAAAAGAAAACAATTTCTTTGAAATTGTTATGTCCACCACTGCAGTTCATCCAACTTACATTTTCTGCTATTTTATTCATCAATGTCAGAATGAAGAAGTTAAAATATAAAGATACTAAAATTATTTTACCAATTTCTAGATTCTGCATTTTTCTCTTTAAAAAGTATACTCTTCGTCCATGCAGTTCAACTAATTCACATTTTCCCGCGTTTAACCTCTTCATATTGACTTGTGGTTTAATAGTAGAAAATGGGAATTTGATGAACTGCACGGGTGAATATTGCAATATTTAAAGAAATTTGTTAAGTTTTCAATCAACTTCTGTTAAAAGATTTAACATCCCGTTTATTTTTACACAAGATTGCAACAAAATGTGAATTTGGGAATCGGCTGCAAAAACTATAATGGTGGTAACCAATTGGCAATGATTTTCAAAAGTAAGGTAATTGAAAGTCCTCCTTTAGTAAGCATGTATGGTTGCAGACTAACAAGTAAAAATGCCACTCGGGGAAAGTGTAATTAACCCACTTATCATTTTAAAGGCTTGTCATTCATAAAATATAAAAGTGTCAAGACGGGACCTTACTGTTTAAGAGGATAAGAAGAGGAAAGCAAAATAGAAGATGAGGAAGATGAACGTTGACGAGAATAGGAAAATCTGAAGCGATGCGATAGCATGGCTTTTGGAAATTGGTGCCCCTCCAAAGCTGTCCCACTTTGCAATGTTGAACTTCTGTCAAAAAAGTGTGCATGATTATCTTTTATTCAACTATTCGGACGTAAATGGAGAAGATTTACTTAGTTTCAGAGTGTTGCCTCGTCAAATCTCCTATATTTGCAACTGACAAATTTTCAGTCGCATGAATCCGAGCCATTAATTTCAGTCAGTTTTACGCGATTCCGTGTTTTTGGAGTGTTTTGTTTTGTAAATTTTCTAAATCAAAGATCTGGAAACTCACAAAGACCAGGAACTATTGAGGTACCTCTCTCAAATGGTAGAAAGCCTTTCCTTCTGCTTCATTCTATATTAGTTAGGAGCGATCTACGACTTCTACGATTATAGTAGCTAAGATTATAAGGTAGATTTTAAATATGGACACCAAAATGAATACTGATTATTTAGAGTTCTAAAAGTGCTTAATAGGTGGATGGAGTTTTTAGAAAAGCCGGCCATTGAAAGAATCCAAGTACTGGAGATTGGGGAGGCCGGCGAAGCATCGAGCGGGGGCCTGGGCATGTTAAACCTTTCGCCGGCTGGGTGAACTCCGGGCGGCGGCGGGTTGTCTAGTGCCTCAAAGGTCTGGGTTGGTACGTCTCCGCCCTGTGAGCCCAAACGGGCGGCCTGAGCACGCGTCAGTACACCGGTAGGCGGCGGAAGAGAAGTCCGAAAAGGCTGAGAGTCTCCCGGAGCTGTGAAGACTCCGGGGACATGAGGGTACTCAGCTTGCTCACGCTCGGGATTTACAGACATTATGTTTGATAGGATGAAAGGGAGACGGTGAACAAATGGCAAAGTTCGCCGGAACTATCAGAAAGGTCCAGCAAGCTTACGAAGTTCCCGGCAATGGAACCAATTGATCGTGCACAAAGCGTGATCAAGGCCGGAACAACGGTTTGGACACCTGGATAGCTTGCTTGGACCTGCAAAATGAGCACCGTGAGCTTAGCCGGGGTTGCACCGGCGAAGACCCTCCGGCGTGAGAATAAGTTGTCTGTTCACCGGAAAGTTTGATTGAGTAGAGAGAGAGAGAGAGAGTAACCTGGTTATTTGAGATAGAGCTCTACATTTATAGTAGGGTGGCTTGCCCTCCAAGTTGAGGGTAAGGTGAGGTAAGCATGTCCTTGCGTTAGGTCATCCAGGTCATCCTTATCCATAGTAGGGTTTGAGTTGTGGCCGAGGCCCAGAGAGCCTTGTTGGGCCGGGCCCGAGTAGACGGAGGTCGTCTCTAGGTTCTTCTAGAAGACTCGTTGTCGGAAACCTGTCAGCTCGGTTGGACCAATAACCGAGCTGGCTTGACGGAACGAGCTGGGCTAAGATCGAGCTGAACCAATAACCGAGTTGGTCCTTGTGTTTCCACCCTTGGCTTGGAGGCTAGATTAACTCGTGGTTGATCCCAGCCCGCTGAACGAGCTGGAGATAGAGGGGATTGGGCTCATTCGCGCTGGTCTTAACTCATGGATCGCGACACTCAAACGGGTGTGTGGCCTGTGGAGCAGACCACTTCAGGTCGTTCCTCTCACATATCAAATGACAAGAAACACATTTTTCACCATTTTCAGCCCAAGCCCATCAAGCAAAACCCTAATCTACCCATTTTTCACCTCCTCCCCATCAACCCCGATATTCCCCAAAACCCCCCAACCAAACCCAACTTACGTTAGTTATGTAGAAACCTAAATAATATTCGGCCTCTCCAATCAATCAACCCGATTATTTGCTTAGCCAAACCCCAAAACCGAAAACCCTAAATCTTCCCCAAAAACCCCCAACCCCAACCCAACTTTGGAAACCCGAAATCGTCGCCCCCTCTCCGAAATCTTCGGCCTCTAAGTCCATTTCTTCATAATGGAGGAGAATATTGTTAATGGGACAAGATATTTTTGTACTGAGCCCGATCCAGGGAGCATAGCGAGAGCAGTGATGGGGCTCGGTGGTCAAGAAATTGGGCTCGGTCAAGGGTAAGTCCGTTCTGTCCAAGCATTTGCCAGATTGACAGAAAAATTAGAAAGATTTCTCAGAATACGGAGTGATTACTTCCTCACAGCTTGCTTCACAGATACGGTGCGAAACAGAGTAATCTTTTCATCATATGACCAAACATTTGTTGAGTGTCTTACACAGCCACAGCCAGATGGCAGCCCGAAATTAGGTAGTTGGCAAGTAACCAAAGGTTTCCCAGGTGTTGGTGCCCACAACCTCCCGCACTATATTACCTACACCAAGTTGAACCCACAGTTTCTCCATTTCTTTAGATGTTTATTCAGGGCTCTTGAAGAACTTCATTCCCACGGGCTTTGCTTTAGAGGGAAGTTTAATGAAAATCACATTGTTATAACAAGGGGAACTCCGCAGTTCATTGCTGTGCCGATGAGGAATCGGACTGACGAGCTGGTTAGAAACGACTACAGATATTTGGTAAACTTAGCTAAGAGATTACTGAAAGTGCCGATATATGATGGAGATCTTCAATCTCCCGATTTGGATGAATTTTTTAAATGTGTTGCTAAATATCCAATGCAAGTATTTTTTATTTGATTTCATATTCCCGAAAAATTAGTCGTCCCCCATGAGCGAGGACTTCCACCAATTTGCCATCATTTTGGTACAACCAATCCTAAGGTGAAGAAGGACTTGTTGCTTTCGTACCATAATAACAAATTTCAGAGTTTCAATCAATAACCTCAATTTAGGGGCTTTCGAGTTTAAACTGGCCCCAAATTGAGGTTGTATTGATTGAAACTCTGAAATTTGTTATTATGGTACGAAAGCAACAAGTCCTTCTTCACCTTAGGATTGGCTGTACCAAAATGATGGCAAATTGGTGGAAGTCCTCGCTCATGGGGACGACTAATTTTTCGGGAATATGAAATCAAATAAAAAATACTTGCATTGGATATTTAGCAACACATTTAAAAAATTCATCCAAATCGGGAGGTTAAAGATCTTCATCATATATCGGCACTTTCAGTAATCTCTTGGCTAAGTTTACCAAATATCTGTAGTCGTTTCTAACCAGCTCGTCAGTCCGATTCCTCATCGGCACAGCAATGAACTGTTGAGTTCCCCTTGTTATAACAATGTGATTTTCATTAAACTTCACTCTAAAGCAAAGCCCGTGGGAATGAAGTTCTTCAAGAGCCCTGAATAAACATCTGAAGAAATGGAGAAACTGTGGGTTCAACTTGGTGTTAGGTAATATAGTGCGGGAGGTTGTGGGCACCAACACTTGGGAAACCTTTGGTTACTTGCCAACTACCTAATTTCGGGCTGCCATCTGGCTGTGGATGTGTAAGACACTCAACAAATGTTTGGTCATATGATGAAAAGATTACTCTTTTTCGCACCTTATCTATGAAGCAAGCTGTGTGGAAGTAATCACTCCGTATTCTGAGAAATCTTTCTAATTTTTCTGTCAATCTGGCAAATGCTTGGACAGAACGGACTAACCCTTGACCGAGCCCAATTTCTTGACCACCGAGCCCCATCACTGCTCTCGCTATGCTCACTGGATCGGGCTCAACACAAAAATATCTTGTCCCATTAACATATTCTCCTCCATTATGAAGAAATGAACTTAGAGGCCGAAGATTTCGGAGAGGGGGCGACGATTTCGGGTTTCAGTTGGGTGGGGTTGGGGGTTTTGGGGAAGATTTAGGGTTTTCGGTTTTGGGGGTTGGCTAAGCAAATAATCGGGTTGATTGATTGGAGAGGCCGAATATTTTTAGGTTTCTACATAACTAACGTAATGGTTGTAAATCGGGGTTGAGAAATGAGTATTAGGGTTTTGTTTGATGGGCTTGGGGTGAAAAATGTGTTTCTTGTCATTTGATATGTGAGAGGAACGACCTGAAGTGGTCTGCTCCACAGGCCACACACCCGTTTGAGTGCCGCGATCCATGAGTTAAGACCAGACGAATGCCCAGCCCCCCCTTCCATCTCCAGCTCGTTCACGGCTGCTGGGATCAACCACGAGTTAATCTATCCTCCAAGCTAAGGGTGGAAATACAAGGACAGCTCGGTTATTGGTTCAGCTCGATCTTAACCCCAGCTCGTTCCGTCCAGCCTTGTGGCAACCCACCTCTGTTGAATAGGAATGCCACTTTGGATGCCGGTGTGATTCCCGATGATGTGGAGCAGGAGGCGACGTCGTTGGGAGGACGTCGGCAGGGGGCCCTAGCTGGAGTAGCACCCCTCTCCCACCTCGCGTCGACAGCGCCAACCTTCCTCCGTGGCGCAATCTTTCAGCGCGCCAATATCAGCCCGGTGATGGGGATGACCAAGAGTCTTCACGGCCTGAAAACCCGAATTCGAGGGATGCCATACTGTTGGACTTACAAAGGCGGGTCCATGTGATGGAGAGCGCGAAGAAAAACACATCTAAGTTGGGTAGTACTATAGCCCCGTTTGCTCGATGGATTCTTGAAAGCCCCCCTCAGCCAACTTTGAAACTCCCCTCGTTAAGCAAGTATACTGGGAGACGCCCGCGACAATATCCACACCTTTGAGGCCATCATGGCTTTGGTCTCCCATGACGACGACGTGCTTTGCAAGGCCATGGTCAGCACGTTGAATGGGCCTGCACTAGCGTGGTTTCGAGCTCTACGTCCAGGAAGCATAGACAGTTGGGACGAGCTGAGAAAAAAGTTTGTCGAGAACTTCTCAACGCCGGGCGACCACAAAAACGACCCACTGATCTAGCTAGCTAATGTGAAGCAAGGGGAGAATGAGTCTAGTATGAGTTTTTATCAGAGGTTTAGGACTCTGGCCGAACAAATTGAGGGAATCACCGATGATATGGTGATGGTCTGCTTTACTGCTGGAATGGGAGATCCAAGGCTTAAATTCGAGTTCGATGTGAGGCCTCCAGAAACCAAAGGAGATATGTACGAGCGGGCGTACCGAGTTGCGTTAGCCGAGTCGACGCAAAATAAAGAAACGAGCAAAGATAAAGGCAAGGCCCGAGCAGAGTCCCATGCAGCGGATGAAAAGAAGAGTTATGATGATAAGGATTATCACTCCCGCCGAGGAAAGAACCGAACTAGAGGTACCGAACGGAAGGATGAAAGAGAAGACAACTTTACCCCGTTAACAAGACCGAGGAAAGAAATCATGAATTTCATTGAGCTGCGTCCACCTCGCCCTACGCAAGGGAGTGAGGAAGCCAGACGGGCGACGAGGAAGTGGTGCGCCTTCCACAAAGATTATGGCCACGATATAAAAGACTGCCTGTCATTGAAGAAAGCTCTCCAGCAGCGAGCCGACATGGGAGAGCTGGACCGCTTCATCAAAAAGGATGGAAAGAGGGAGCATGAAAACAAAGAAAAAGCTGATGACCACCACACCGAGCGATTATGGCCACGATACAAAAGACTGCCTGTCATTGAAGAAAGCTCTCCAGCAGCGAGTCGACATGGGAGAGCTGGACCGCTTCATCAAAAAGGATGGAAAGAGGGAGCATGAAAACAAAGAAAAAGCTGATGACCACCACACCGAGCGAGCTGCTCGCAAGAAGATTGGCGTGATCAGCGACGAAGCGCTGTCCATCACGGCCTTGAAAAATCAGGTATATAGCCTGAAGAAGGTCCCCACAGGCAAGAGGAAACCATTTCTTTCTCGCCGAACGAGCTAGCGGCCAGCCGGATAGCCAGGGAGCAACCCATCGTGCTGGAAGGGAGAATTGACAACTGCATCACTGACAGACTCCTTGTTGATACAGGAGCGGCTCGAGATGTGCTCTTCTATAAGAGTTTCAAAAACATGGAGCTGTCCGATAGCATGCTCGTACCATATGCAGGTCGCTTGGAAGGGTTTTCCAATCATAAGGTTGATGTGAAGGGAACCGTGGAGTTGTTAGTAGAGCTCGGTGAGACCCCTTACAAAGTTCAGGAGATGATAACATTCATTGTTATTGATGTCAGCAGCGATTAGGGATGGCAAGGGGTCGGGTTCGGATCGGATTAGGACCGATTCGAATCCGATCCGAACTATGCGAATGTGTGACCGAACCCGAACCCGATCCGAACTGTCATGACCGCGATCTCCACTCCGGCCTCTTCAACGCCACATCTTCATCCACTCCGAGTAAACTCATATCATTTTCAATCACCTTAATCCAAGTTTGCTTGGGCCCCTACCCCTCGCCATTTTATCACTTCTCCACTCTTCAGGCCTCCTAATTGGTGCATCACTCGGTCTCCATCTCACATGACCAAACCACCTTAGACGATGCTCCCTCATTTTATCCTCAATGGGCGCAACTCCTACTTTACCCTTGATCACCTCATTTCTCAATCGATCTTTTCTTGTATGCCCACACATCCATCGTAGCATACGCATCTCCGCTACATTCATCTTATGAATATGACACTGTTTCACGGCCCAACATTCAGTGCCATAAAGCATGCAAGCCTAATTGCCGTACGATAGAATTTTCCCTTTAATCTATTTGGCATGCCACGATAACAAAGAAACCCTGTGGCACTCTTCCACTTCAACAAAAAAAAAACAAAACAAACTTATTGAGAATTAAAATATTTCCAACTTTATTTGAAAACTAAAAAAAACATACTTCAAGCAACATACTTCAACATCCACACATTACAATCTTCAAACAAACAAAAGAAAGTAGTTTAACATGTGAAAATCATCATCATCAATATCAATTGTATTCGCTAGGGCAATTTCTTTGGAAATCTATCAAAATTCAACACATAGAAAATTATTGAGAATTAAAAATATTTCCAACTTTATTTGAAAACTAAATCAAACTATTTTGTTTGGACATCTAATTGAGCTGAGAATTTTCTTTGGACATCTAATAGAAATGAGCTGAGAATTTAAAATATTTCCAAAAAGCAAACCAAATCAAATTAAAATATCCCCACAGTAATAATACCAACTATAACTATACCACTCAATCAAAGACCAATATCGTTAATTAGCCAACAATCATACCAATTCATACATTTAAAAAAATATCATTCAATCATACCAATTCATACATTTGAGACAGTAAGTCAGTAACTTACCTTGGTAGAGCAGGTGTGCTGGCGAGGGCGACGGTGAGGAACGGAGACGACGGCGAGCTGGAACGGCGAAGACCGACGGTGATCTGGAACGGTGACGACCGACGGAGATCTGGAACGGAGACGACCGACGGCGAGCTGGAACGGCGGCGTGGCTAGCAAATCGGCATCGTGAATCGCCTTTTGTGGTGTACGGCATCGTGAATCGCCTTTTGTGAGTAGCGGCGTGAGATTTGTGGAGAGTGGGGAAGCTGAGCCCTAATTTTACAATATATAGGTAGGGGCAAATGGTAAATGATGAAACTAAGGGGGTGGAAATAAAAAACAGGAAACCCTAAAAATTCGGGTCGGATCGGATCGGTTGTTCTGGCCGAACCCGATCCGAACCCGGTCGGATTTTTGAAAATGCATATTGAACCCGAAATTTTCGGATAGGAACACCCTCGGAACGGATCGGGTTCGGACAAATTGCCATCCCTAGCAGCGATTACCACGCTATTTTGGGGATTCCTAGCCAGGTGAGAATGGGGATGGTCGTCTCTTTGCCCCACCAACGAGTCAAGTTCCCCACCCCGGCTGGAGTGGGATGCCTCAGAGGGCGAGCCAAAGAGTTCCTCGAATATGTGGTCGAAACCAGGAAGGCCAAGAGGAAATACGAGCTGAATACTCCCGAGAACATTACCATCTCCAAAACAGTCAAGACGACTGAGACCATGAACATCGGGGTGATCAAAGAAGTGAAAACCAATGAGGAAATTGATAGGGAAATCACCGACCTGAAGAATGATGTAAGCAGCAGAATCAAGAAAGAAGCTCCAGGCATCGTCGAGGAGGTGGAAAAAATAACTGACATCATCGTGGACACACTGCAATTTAGAGAAGGCCCTGAATTGCAGCCCATTGATGAACTCGAGGAGGTCGTGATCAATCCTGCTTTCCCAGAGCAGAGAGTTAAAATAGGAAAACAACTGAGCCCCAAGGAACGAGCCGACCTGCTCAACCTCTTGCGAGCCAGTATCGACGTCTTCGCGTGGCAAGTAGAAGACATGAGGGGAATTTGGGAGGATGTGGCTGTGCACGAGCTCAACGCCGACCCCGGGTTCAAACCAGTCAAGCAAAAAAGGAGGGCGTTTTCCTTAGACAAGCAGCAAGCTATAAGAGAAGTGAACAAGCTGCTGCGAGCTGGAATAATTAAGGAAGCCTATTACCCCTCGTGGTTGGCAAATGTGTTGATGGTGAAAAAGTCCAACGGCAAGTGGCGGATGTGCGTGGACTTTACCGACCTCAACAAGGCCTGTCCTAAGGATTGTTTTCCTCTGCCAAGGATTGACAAGCTTGTGGACTCGATTGCCGGGCACAAGACACTGAGCTTCCTAGATGCCTACTCAGGCTACCACCAGATAAAGATGGCAGAGCAGGATGTCTAGAAAACAGCCTTTCAGACGAGCGAAGGAACGTACTGCTACAAAAAGATGCCTTTCGGCCTCAAGAACGCAGGAGCCACCTATCAGCGAATGGTGAGCAAGGTCTTCAAGGCTCAGCTCGGCAGAAACATGGAGGCTTACGTGGATGACATGGTCATCAAGACAAAGGAGGGAGACCATTGCCCAGATCTGTTTGAAACGTTCTCCAATCTGCGAGCAAACGGCATGAAATTGAATCCGAGCAAGTGTGTGTTCGGAGTAACTGCAGGGAAATTCCTAGGCTTTATAGTATCCCAGAGAGGGATCGAAGCGAACCCAGAAAAAATTTACGCCCTCCTAAACATGAGGGAGCCGACCACGGTCAAAGAAGTCCAGTGGCTCAACGGCCGAGTTGCAGCTCTAGGACGGTTTATATCCAAGTCGGCTGAAAGATCCCTACCCTTCTTCAAAGTTCTCAAAGGCGGGAAAGAATTCGAATGGACGGAGGAATGCTCTGAGGCTTTTCGCGAGCTGAAGGTCTACCTGAGCCAACCGCCACTGCTCAACAGTCCGGTCCCCGGTGAAACTCTCTACGTTTACTTGGCCGCTACAGACCGAGCAGTAGCAGCTGTTCTGGCAAGGGAATATCAAGGCTTGAAACCGGTGTTCTATGTTAGCAAGGCCCTAAATGATGTGGAGACCCGCTATTTCAACGCGGAGAAGCTGGCATATGCCTTGGTAATTGCTGCCCGAAAGCTGAGGGCGTACTTTTCCGCCCATCCGGTCGTAGTTCACACTAATGCCCCGTTGAGAAAAAGCCAGATAGCTCGGGTCGCTTGCTCAACTGGTCGATTGAATTGACCGAGTTCGACATTTCTTACCAGCCGAGGAAGACCCTTCAGGCTCAGCCCTTAGCAGACTTCATTGTGGAAACAACATTTAACTTGCCGCCCTCGGATGATGAGCCCCCGCATCCGGGCAGGGCCATTGCAGACATCCCAGCAGACTGCTGGCAGCTTTTTGTGGACGAATCGGAGGCAAAGAATAGTGGGGCTGGGGTAATCTTGTTCGAGCCCGGTAACAACGAAGGAATTGAGAAGGTTTTGAGATTCAGTTTCCCGACTTCAAATAACCAGGCTGAGTACGAAGCGTTGGTAGCAGGGATGGACTTAGCAAGGCACATGGGGATTTCAAAATTGCAGGCTCACACCGATTCTCAGCTCGTTGTGAACCAGTTAAAGGGGGAGTATGAAGTCATAAACCCCGTCCTTGCAAAGTATAGAGATTTGGTGATGGAACTGGTGAAAGGTTTTGATTTCTGGCAGATCGTCCAGGTCGCCCGCAAAGATAATGCGCGAGCAGATTTACTTTCAAAATTAGCAACAATGGAGGATGAGGAGGCAGATCACCCCCGATGATGTGGATCAGGAGGGACGTCGACAGGGGGCCCGAGTTGGAGTAGCACCCCCTCTCCCACCTCGCACCGACAGCGCCAACCCTCCTCCGCGCCGCAATCCTTCAGCGCGCCAATCACAGCCCGGTGATGGGGATGACCAAGAGTCTTCACGGCCTGAAAACCCGAATGCCATACTGTTGGACTTACAAAGGCGGGTCCATGAGATGGAGAGCGCGAAGAAAAACACATCTAAGTTAGGTAGTACTATGGCCCCGTTTGCTCGATGTTAAACTTATACTAGTAATTCATAATTACTAGGGACGGAGATATTTATAATAAACATGCAAAAGATATAATAATCAAATATCCATATCTTTATTAATAGCATAAAGCAAATGATAACATTAATCGTTCAAATAACGTGCCTAGGGCAAACACACCAACAATCTCCCACTTGCAATAGGCCTAATTAATGTATCGAATACCCATAGACCTAACATGACCATCATGCTTTACTTGTGGAAGACCCTTTGTCAATGGGTCTGCAATGTTATCCTCAGCTGGTACTCTGCATATATTCACGTCTCCTCTATCAACGATCTCTCGAATGATATGAAAATTTCTAAGTATGTGTTTGGATTTCTGATGCGATCTCGGTTCCTTTGCTTGAGCAATAGCACCATTATTATCACAATAAAGGTCTATTGGATTAGAAATGCTAGGAACCACCTCTAGTTCACCAATGAACTTCTTAATCCAAACAACCTCTTTAGCAGCATCGGATGCAGCTATATACTCAGATTCAGTTGTAGAATCAGCAACGGTACTCTGCTTAGAACTCTTCCAGCTTACAGCACCACCATTTAGCATAAACACAAAACCAGGCATCGGATGCAGCTATATACTCAGCTTCAGTTGTAGAATCAGCATCGGTACTCTGCTTAGAACTCTTCCAGCTTACAGCACCACCATTTAGCATAAACACAAAACCAGATTGTGATCTATAATCATCCTTGTCAGTTTGGAAGCTTGCATATGTGTAACCCCCTTACAACAAGATCATCTTCCAAACCACCATATACCAAAAACGAGTCTTTAGTCCTTCTCAAATACTTAAGAATCGCTTTGACAGCTATCCAGTGACTCTCACCAGGAAATTCCTTGCAAAACTGAAATGGACACTCATTTTGGGACGGAGGGAGTACACTATGCGTATTCTTTATCATCATTTGGTGCCTAGCTTTTGAATATTCAACTATGTGGTTAGGGGATTTCTGTTAGATTTCATATTTGAGGGTGTATTCCTGCAATTACCAGGACAGGGAAGTACTTGTATTTTCACTACACGGAGCTCAGCTACTCTATTATATCCTTGTTTGTTATTCTTTTTCATATTTATTTTGATTGTAGTTCATGTTTCTGTTTCTCTTATGCTCCATTGCTCTCCATTTTAATTGTTGTTTTGGTAACGGACGGCAGGTTCTTGCATTTAGAGATATTGCTCCTCAAGCTCCAACTCATATTGTGATCATTCCCAAAGTCAAGGATGGCCTAACTGGACTGTCGAAGGTAGTTTGTTATTTTCTTAATACTCTTGAACTAAACAATTAATTATACTTCATGCTTACATGGAGAAAGTCAGCTTCAACCTGTTTCCCTTTCTTTATATGACGCAGTGATGTGATGCTCTCCGAAACAGTGTTGAACTTACTAATCACATAGATGTTACTGCACCTCAGGGAATATGTTCGTAAAAGCGTAAAAGCGGATAATTCTTATCAAAAAAAAAAAAACAAAAAACAAAAAACAAAAGAACAGATACGACTTCTTTTGATTATGATGGTAATTTTAATATTTGGAACTAGAAGACAAGTAAAACTCTGGAACTCCTTGATTCCCACTTGTATAAATAGCAACATGATGGAACTGACATGTATACTCTTAAAGTACTCGAGCGCATTAATTTGCTGTACCGTGTCCCTGATTTGTCCTGTCCTTTGTTCTCAAAATGCTTGCGTAGCGTGTAATCCTGTCTCTGTTGATGCGCATATGCGCCCCCACTACGCATACTATGTTGCAGCAAGCAACTGCCTAGGTTGTACAGATACATCTTGTATTCTTGCTCATTTAATGTGCGTAATATTCCTCCATCACATACATATGTATGAAATGTTAATGTCACTAATACCCACGTAATCAAGGATGAATATAAATAGTTGAGAAATTGTGGAATTGTTATGTAAGGCATTATAAAGCTGAGGAACCAGGGGGACTTCGCCCGTCTCCTCTTTTCGAGTGTCATTGCATTGGCGAATCTTCAAAATGGATTACTGAATCTTCCCCCAATAAAACCTTTTCGGTATTATTTTAACAAGTGCACATATTGCTCTTTCCTTTTTTATTTCTTCTTCCTTTCATTTATTTATTTGAGATTTATGTTTTTTTGGTTTTTTAAGTATGGCTTGTAATGATGTTCTGTCCCATAACAAACGAGACCACCCAAAATAGTCAACTTTTATTAATTCTTTATTCAATGAGACCCACTTGTCATACTCACAGCAACAATCCACTAACTATTCCCTACCTCACTTTCTCTCTCTTACTTTACTTCTCATACTCACAACACTTCCTCCACTATCAATATTATACTACCTTTTCTTAATCTATGTGCATTCAGTTTTGGTCTCCCACATTATGGAACGGAGGGAGTATTTGTTACTCTCTTCATCCCAATACAAAAGTAAACATCTGACTAAACACAAATTAATAAACTTGATTGAATACTAGTTCGTTAAACTGTCCTCAAAACCTTTGAATTACTAGGAGGGAAATTAAAGGCTACTTTAGTAATTTTCTGTAAAATATTTCTTAAAAGGAAATGTTACTCTTCTGTGGGATGGTCCAAGAATGAATACTTGCTCTTTTTTGTTGGGTTGGGTAGTATTTACTCCCCCTGTCCTAGAATGATAGTCCCCAATTCAACCATTTTAGTGATTTATTCTCTTCTCCATAATTATCCTGGGTGGTGTTAAACAATCACATTAGCACCATGGTTCCTCTAAAAACAAGAATGACGCAAGTGAAGTGAAGAGCATTATTTGTTGTGGGTAGTTTAGGAAGTTAAGTGATATTTAACGTTCAATTTTAGAAATGAAACTAACTTCGTGGGACACACAAAAAGGGAAAGAGGGACTATTATTCCGGGACAGAGAGAGTATTATTTATGATCCCTCCTCCCTGAAACCCCATCCATTCTTCCAGTGCTCACTGTTCTCAGTGAATGAGGTGGTTAGATGCCCCGGGGCCCAGGCAACTGTGGGTGTGTTGTGGTGTGTTCATAGAAGAGCATTACTCATGCTCGTTAGTATATCTTCTCTCCGTGTCAATGTCGCCTTTTCCTTTTTTTTCCTTCCCAAGAAAAAGAGTAGCATGTTTAGTAAAGGAAATCATTTAGTCAAATTTCGTAAGGTATAAACAAGTAACGCTACCTCCATAAAAAACATGCCATGCATGATGCCATTTTTTTCTTTGGGCATGGATCGTATACTTTGCAAATATTATATTACTGATGATCTATTTATATCCAGGCTGAGGAGAGGCACACAGAAATTCTCGGTCAGCTTCTCTACACAGCAAAGCTTGTTGCAAAGCAAGAAGGTCTTGAAGACGGATTCAGAATTGTTATTAACGACGGGCCAAGTGGATGTACGAACCTCTTCCTCCTATTATTTACACTTTACTACCTCCATTCCAAAATAAATGTCCAAAAATATTTCAAATTTGCTCTCCATCAAGAGTGAATCTGAAAACATTTTGGGACGGAGAAATTACTGAATCTTGGTGAAAAATGTTCTTGTTGCAGGCCAATCTGTTTACCACATCCATGTTCACCTTTTGGGTGGGCGACAAATGAACTGGCCCCCTGGTTAAGTTGGTGCTTAAGTCCGTCATTGAACCCGAGGGTCGGTCAGAGAGCTCCGTCCCTTAGGTAAACTAGACAAAAGCCCATTTCATGATATGTTAGAAATTCTGGGAAGATGAACTTTTTCTTTTAGAATATGATTTAACTGGTCCATTTTGTGGTGGAGTTCTTAAACTATGTTGAATGTGTGATTTACTTGTTTTGACTCGTGGTGTTTCTTTTATTTATCTATGTTGTACTTTACGGGTGTGTTTAGTTCATTCGAAAGACGCAGTTTAATACTCCCTCGGACTTTGAAAGATAGTCTCACTCTTTTAGCCGTCAATTTGATTGAGCTTTGACCGCTGAGGCACTAATTCATGTTAAATTAACTGTTCTGATAAAAGTCTAAAAAAGTTGTTATTAATAGTATTTTCGATGTGTATCAATAACAAGTTTTAAAATATTATTAAGAAAATTATCCTCCCCCGCCACCCACCCCCCAATTTTTATTTATTTATTTTTTTAAAAAAAGTTTTACTAAAAAAGTGGGATTGTCTTTACTAAAAAAGGTATTACCAGGTTTATAGTACTCCACAACTTTGTTGCTCAGATTTTTGAGTAAAACAGAGAAAGTGTTAGCTTCTTTCCAAAGCTTGCGTAAATTATATTTCTCTCTCCGTTTCTAAATATATTTCGTTTTAAACATTTCTACGCATATTAAAAAATTGCAATTGATACATGTGAAAAAGTCTCATATACCCGTAATCCAATTATCTAGGCAATTAAATGTTTGTGTAAGAGAGATAGTACACTAACATTGAGAAGGGTATAATTGGTATACAGTAATAAAAAAGCCTTGAAGATAGTAAAACAACACAAAAAATACTTTTTAAAACGACATGCATTTTGAGACGGAGAGAGTATGAGTTTGTTTGTTGGGCTGATGAGATCTCTAAATGACCCAAAACTCTGTGTTTTTGAGCCATTCAAGGCCTCATTCAGTCCAAACAAATATGACACATATCTTCTTCATAGTTGGATTGGTTTTTGGATGAGGAATTTTTAGCTTGTACCCCATTTGTCTGTCCCAATTGTAGATGTAGATATGTATATGCCCTTTTGGGGTTGTCCATTGAAAACTCAGCATTTTTGTTCAATAAAACTCAGTATTTTGTATTATTAGTAATCTGACGGCTCATAATTACTATATACTCCCTCCGTCCCATTTCAAATTGCAAAAGTTGCCAAAAAGGGTGTCCCAACTAAAATTGCAAAATCCAAAAATGGCAAGTTTTAACCCACTTGCACACTCACATCCATTAACCCACTAACTATTCTCTAGCCCACTTTCTCTCTCCCACTCAACTATCAACACTCACAACACATCACCTTTTTCACTTTTTCCCTTAATCCCCGTGCCAACCTAGCGTTTGCAATTTGAAATGGGACGGAGGGAGTATGAAGTTGTATGCAAAAATCACGTTGGCACCGTTTTTCTCTCCTAAAAACGTCACTTAATTAGAACCGGAGGGAGTATTTAATGTGACATACTAGAACTGAATTCTTCTTTTACATTTCTGGAAAGGTAATGAATATATTTCAGATGAACCAAATTCTCTCAGAAACTCTTCAATCAGTTCTCCACATATATCTTCTTGTAATTCCAATCCCAATCTCCTAACTTCTCTTTTTTCTCCCCAACAAATATCTCCACATACCTCATCTACGCTCTCGATCAAACCTTTGCTACTCCAGTACGACGTGCATGTTCGCTTGTACCTTGCCTCTAACAATCCTTTCGCGACTCGGTTCAAGAAACTAACGCTGACATTATAGCTTTCTCCTGGCTTCTTCTTCCTTAGGGCCTGTTTTTGTTCATGTGTTTGTCCTCCTGCAATACATTTCATAGGCGATGGAGATTAACAATTTGATCACATCTATCTCATTTTCATATCAATGGCTGAGATTAATTTTAGTGTAAGGTGGGTCCCATATAAACGAAATTGATAACTGTGAACTGTTAAATCATTAAGATTATGAGAATGCTGAATTGGTGATGACAATCTATAATGGTACAAATAAATGAAATACTACTTCCGACGAAATGAATGCCCAAATTTTTATAGCCAAGAGCAAAATGAATATTTTCAAACGAATACCGAGAAGAACATTAGAATTATGCAAATGCGCCTATAATCTTTCTTTGAGATTGAGAGAGTTAAGTCGAAAGAGCTAAGGAAGAAGAAGTTCTGACCTGCCATTATACTAATCGCATCATGTCGTTTTGAACATATACTACCATTGTTGAACGTTGAACAAGTTAACTCGTACGCCTTTTCACTAACATCAAACCTCATCCCATCTTTCATAACGGCAACATCACTAGTAGCAACAACAGAACAATAGTCTTCTTCTTCTTCTTCTTCTTCTTCTTGGAGTAGTACTTTATGTGCCTTCTCCTCCTGAAACCGTACGGTTTGTATGATCTCCTTAAGGGATTTTAAGTCATTGTCGCACTTATCCAACGCATCCAAGAGCTTCCTTCTCGTTTCTTCCCCACTGCTAATAATACTAACCGTTGTTGGGAACTTATTTTCGGTTGGTGACAAGTTAGATGAGCGATAATTACCATGAGGACGGATCAGCTCACCTGCATTGAATCCTTCGACATTGTCCATTGGGACGTTCGGATCTATTAATTTCTCCTCCCATACCGGAGAAACTAATGCCGCCTCGAAATATTCGGGTTTTGGTGAAGGCGGTAGTACGGTGCTTCCGCTTTGCTTCTTCCCTAAAACATCCATGCATCTCTATGTTAGTCGGTTGATTAATGCTAAAAAGACACTCACACACACACACACATTCAAAATAGCAATGCTGGTCACAAGATTTTGGCTACGTAATTTATGAACTCTGGGTGATAATTGACACCAAAATGCTCGTCACAAGATTTTGGGAGAAACTAAATTGTAAAAAATTATGTTTTTCAAACTGTTTTTAAATATTCACAAATATTTGTAAAAGTAAAAAAAAAAAAAAAAAAAAAAAAGTAGATTTTTTATAATTTAAGAAGAAACTAGCTTCCCTCAAAATCTACTCATGCTGATTGACAAGTGTTATTTGGCTAATTTCTTAGAACTCTAGTCACGAAACACACACACAAAAAGAAGTGTTCCCATCGTCCCAAGATGAATTTCTTACATTTTTTTTACGTTTCTACGAATAATTTTTTAGATTTTCAAGTACAATGAACAGCTAAAACTTGTAACTGATACATCGTCAACGATACTACCAATAACAAATTTAAAATTTTCGTTAAAATAAAAAATCAACTTAAAATATAAATGCTGAAACTTCTTTTTTCGTACGTACGTAGTGACGACAAAAAAAAAATGGAAAGATTATTTCGGGACGGAACGAGGAGGGAGTATGAAGTAGTACTAACCAAATGTGAGAAACTTGCGGCGACGACCAATTTGGTATTTGGAAAGAAAGTGAACAATGCCGGAAAAACAACCAACCGATTTTACCGGCCGCTTTTCCGGCTGCTGCAGCGGTGTGTGATCCCGGCGAGAGGAGGAGGAGACAAAACTGTCTTGTCTCTTCAACATCTTTTAATCTTTTTTTGGACTCTCCTCTTGCTTAAGGGACACTTATGTTATGTCCAAGTGGTACTTGAGGTAAGAAAATTTATGAAACATCTTCCAGAAATAGTGGGAAAAAAACAATACTCCCTCCGTTCCAATTAAAAGTCATATTTTTATTTTGAATACGAATATTAAAAATATATAAGTGTTGTGAGTATGAAAATTAAAGTATGATAAAAAATAATCTTAAGTCTGCCACCGATCACGTGTTAGTCTTAAGCATTAATCTTAAGTTGTTATATGAGTGCATTTGAAAGTGTGTTTGATGGGGGTTAAGCGCTAATTTTTTATATAGACTATAATACCGAATGTTTGAGCTAAACCTCTTTGACTAGTCGTGTTAGCCTTATAAGCACTTATTCTAAAACAATCAACTGCCATATTCTAACATGTATGACGTACTATTGGAGTAATAACGAATATTTTCAATTCTCTCACATCTTATCTGTTAGATTTATTATCGAGCAGCAAAGTTCATTAAAGTTCATTGAAAAAACATGTTTTTCCTTACATTTTAGAAAAAGCCTTGTTTTCCCTAACTTATTAGAAAAAATAAGTTTTGAAAACGTTCAATGAGTGACATTTTGTAAATAATCGGACTTTGCTTTGAAATAAGAGGTATCATTTTTGTGATACTCTCTAACACACACCGACACTTTGTAACTTACACTGACATTTTATTAACAATCGTTTAAAATGCCAATTTAATACTCCCTCCGGTCCAAAATAACTGTCACTTTTGGATCAAAATTTTGGTCCAAAATAATTGTCACTTTTGAGCTAAATGTCTCTTTTAGCCTTGCATTGAAACTTGTTTTCTTTAATTAATTGTCTTAGTGTGAGACATTAATGTAAAAAAAGTTGCACACTTAATAGGGGTAAAGTTGGAACTTTTGTCATCAAACCATGATAATAATTGCATTTCTTAAGAGTTGTGCAAATGTAAAAAGAGTCAGTTATTTTGGACCGGAGGGGGGAGTAATTCATAAATTCCAAAACAAATGACGGGTACTTTTAATAATAGCAGTGACATTTTGTGGGAGACGTGCAAGTTTTTATGAAAAAAGTGTTTATTCTACAACTAGAAAAACTTAGTTTTTCCAGAAACCACCACATAATTAATAACCAAAAAATTACATTTAATATGACTGTCTCAAAAAATACATTTTTTCGAGTATGATGGGAGGAGTAATACATTTACCATCTAAAATTAGTAGCTAATATGCGTAATCTACTGAAATATTATACTCCCTATGTCTCATTCAAAATAGGATATTTGTCATTTTGAGTGTTCTACCAGAAATATGACATCCCAAAATGATAAGCTTTTACTATTATTTCTTTATTAGACTCCGTTTGTTTCGCGTAAAATAACTTCCGGAAAATGTTTTCCCCATTTTTCGGTGTTTGTTATGCATCGGAAAATGAGGAAAATATTTTAAAGAAAATGGTTTTCCCTCTTTTTTAAGTAAAATGACTTACGGATTTTTACTAAGTAAATCATTTTCTGGAAAATGTTAACTCTCTCACTCACACCCAACTCTCCATAAAACCCCACCCTACCCACTACACCTCTAACACCACCCTCTTCATCCATCCTATCCACCACCCCAACTACCCCAGCACCCACGCCACCCCCACCCCCACCCCCACCCTACCCCACCCACCCCACCCAAAAAAAAATTCTTTTCACTCATATTAAAAAAAAAATGAATATCTCCACCACCCCCAACTACCCCAGCAACCACCCCACCACCCCACCCCACCAAAAAAAAAAACTTATTTTCACTCATATTAAAAAAAAAATGAACATCTCCACCACCCCCAACTACCCCAGCACCCATCCCACCCCACCTACCAAAAAAAAAAAAAAAAAAAAAACTTCTTTTCACTCATGTTGAAAAAAAAAATGAACATCTCCACCACCCCCAACTACCCACCACCCACCCCACCAAAAATTAAAAAAAAAAAAAAAACACTTCTTTTCACTCATATTATATAAAAAAAGAACATCTCCACTAGCCCCAACTACCCCAGCACCCCACCCCACCCTACCCAACCCACTCCCCCCCCCCAAAAAAAAAAAAAAACTTCTTTTAACTCATATTAAAAAAAAAAAAAAGAACACCTCCACCCCCCAACTACCCTACTACCCCACCCTACCCCCACCATCCCACCCCACCCACCCACCCCACCCCACCCCCCAAAAAAAAAATAAAAAAAAATCACTCATATTAAAATTATTTTTGAACACACTCCCCCGCTCCCCACTACCCCACCCACCCCTCACCCTACCCACCCCAACCATTTTTTTTTTTTACTCTTATTAAACTTATTTTCTAACAACTCCCACATTCGCGCTCCCTACCCCCACTACCCCATCACCCCTACCACCTACCCCCACCCCACCCACCCCCCCCCCCCAAAAAAAAAAAATTAAATAAAAATAACTCATATTAAAATTATTTTTGAACACCTCCCCACCCCCACCCCCACCTCCTCCACCCACCCCTACCCCACCCCCACCCCCCGCACAACCACCCATCCCACCCCAAAATCTCCATTCACATTCAATTTTTTCTCATAATTATTCTTTTCTTCATATTAAATTATTATTATTTTCATATGAAAATATTTTTTGGAAAACATTTTCCTTAGATTTACCAAACAACCAAAAACATGTTTATGTCATTTTCCGGAAAACATTTTCATTTTCCGGAAAACATTTTACGGGAAATCATTTTCCGGAAATTGTTTTACGCGAAACAAACGGAGTCTTAGTGGCACCCACTGGTCCGACTCACAATTACTTTTCACTTATTATTAGCTACTCACTTTCTCTCTCTTTCATATTCACACCACTTACTTTTAAATCTTTTTTTTAAATAAATCATTAGTATTTCTTAATTCTCCGGACTAATACGGATTTCTTAATTGAGTTAATTGCAAAATCGACATGCCTACTTTCAAAATATATTAATTTGACATGCAAACTTTAGAAACATCAAATGTGTCCTGCCTACTTAACATTGCAATAATTTTTAAACACGTTTTTTAACACCCGTTAAATTCATAACGGGACACTCCAAAAAACTAACCATCCGTCAATTTTTTGTAATGTACGTTATTTTTTAACACCCGTTACAAAATCATAAGATACCATACCTCAAAATATAAAAAAAAAATCTACCTCTGCCAAAACTGAAAGCTCCTCCCTCTCTCTCTTTGGCTTTCTCTCTCTATCCTCCGGTCAAACCCTCCCCCCTCTGTCTCCGGCGCTGCCCCTTCCCCTCCTTCGGTCATCCCCCACCTCCGTCTCCGGTGATACGTCCCTCACACCTCTGGCCTCCCCCTCCCACAGTTCCGGCGACCGTCCCCTTCCTCACCTCCGGCCGACTTCTTCTTCTCCGGTGAAGTCGTTTGGAGGAAGAGAGACTCCAGACCGCCTTTTTTCGTCCCCAGCGACACTTCCCCTACCATATCCGGCCTCCTCCTTCCTCAGTTCCGCGACCCCTCCCTTTTCGCACCTCCGGCCAGCCTTCTTCTTCTCCGGCGAAAGCCAAAACAATCCAGATCTATACCTAGATCTGGATCGGTGCAAACCCAATCGCCGGAAAAACGTTGGAACTCCGTCTAGTTCAGGGCAGTCTCCTGAAGAAGGTGATGGAGTCCATCAAGGATCTGGTCAACGACGCCAATTTTGACTGCTCCGCCAACGGTTTCTCTCTCCAGGCCATGGATTCCAGTCACGTCGCTCTGGTGTCTCTCCTCCTTAGATCTGAGGGATTTGAAAAGCTTCATCCTCGAATTCGAATCTTTACACATTCCAGAGGGTGGTTGCTGGGTTGTGGTGGCTGGGTTGAGGCGGAGGGTGGTGGCAGGGTGAAGCTGGGGAGGAGGGATGTTTTGGGAAGGGAGATATGGTATCTCTAATGATTTTTGTAACGGGTGTTAAAAAAAGTAACGTACATTACAAAAATTGACGGATGGTTTAGTTTTTTGGAGTGTCCCGTTATGAATTTAACGGGTATTAAAAAATGTGTTTAAAAATTATTGCAATGTTAAGTAGGCAGGACACATTTGATGTTTTCCAAGTTTGCATGTCAAATTGATATATTTTGAAAGTAGGCATGTCGATTTTGCAATAAACTCTTTCTTAATTCTCGTGTCGGGACTAATACGGAGTAATCTTATTTCGTTATTTCGTGTGGAACGGAGGAGGGAGCAGGAATACCTTTAATGATCATATTAAATCATTACAAACGTAAAGTAAAAACAAAACTGGGCACATGTGTCCTTTTTTTTTTTTTTTTTTTGAGCAAGCACAGGTTAAATTAAAAAGCTACTTTAGTAATATGAAATCAGAAAATGTTTTTATCGCAACTCTGTAAAATGAATTAGTATATTTTCTATGTCTCACAAAAAGAAGCCAACGTTTTAAGAACATACTATATAATTTGATCTATTTGTAATTTAAATTAATTTTTTCTGTTCTGAAATAGACATAATTTTTAGTACTAAGCAGGAAAAAAAACTTTATTTTATATCACTTCCTTCGTCCCGGTTTAAGGTTTTTAGTTTGACTTGGGTCAACAATAGTAGTATGGAAATGATATAATTGTCCATTCATAAAGGAAGTGGGTTAAAAGTAAATAGGTAAGTGATGTTTTTTTTTTTTTTTTTTTTTTTTTTTTGGTAATATATAAACTTTATGAGGACAAGATTGATCAAAACAATGTTCATACATTGTCATTTAAAGAATAAATCAACTAAGAACCTTAAAGTAAGATATACCAAAATTAAAATCTTATTTGGGGTGGGATGGAGGGAAGAGAGTATATATTTTGATGTATTTGTAATTTAAATTAAGCTTTTTTTTTTTTGTTGAAATAGACATAAATTTTTAGTACTGAGCAGAAAAAGAAACTTTATTTATATTATTACTTATCTTTTTGCATTTATAAAAAAAAATTATTAAAATATATTTTTTTCGATTTTTAATTAATCTTATACGAATCTCATAGTGTTTTTTTGAGCAAACGATAAATTCTATTTCATTCACAATTAAAAAAGAGATGACACTCCACAAAGGTCGGAGGCTCATCCCAAATTTTAATAGCAGTTCCAACTCCTAACCTATTACAACGACAAATCCAATCTAAATCTTGAGATGTTCGGATTCCCTTCCAAGTAGAACTTGGACACTGCCTCAATTCGACATTCAAGAAATTCCCCCTCGGATAAGATATTGCGTTGAGCACTTCATATGCAGAATCCGGGTTGACGAGAAAACGTCTACCAGCAATCTCAAAATCGACGGACAATCCTCGTGCGGTTAAAATATTGGCATCCACTTCACTGTGAGAAGATAAAAGAATCATCGCACTTGCAAAACTAAAAAAACAACAAACACACAACACAAACAAACAACGGCTCTCACAAATGAGAGATTATAACAGCTCTCACAAGGGAGAGAATACAACGGTTCTCATAAAATGAGAGAATTTTATTTTTGAAAAACAAAAAACTAAAATAAAAAATCACTCTTAATTTAAACTTCAATCATTGAATTTTTTTCAATGATTAAAGTTTAAATTAAGGAATGAAAACAAATCAAATTAAGTTTAACAAAACAAAGAAGAAAAAGATTGTTGAACTGAAGTATTGGATTGGATTGATGGAAAAGAATTTGTTTTTACGAATCTCATCAGTTAGGTTACATACTCCCTCATTTTCAGAAAGATAGTCCACTTGTTTTCGTTGTTACTACGAGGGAACTTTGAGTAGTTATAAATGCTACTTATAATTATGTTAATGTGAATCTAAAATTTGATATTAATAGTATTTATAATGGTGTATCAAGAACAATTTTAAAAATTTCATTAGAATATTTAAAAGTAACCTTAATTATTACTCTAAGTTCCTTCGTAAAACCCACAAAAATAGGAGGACTATCATTCTGGGACAGAGGGAGTATTATTTTATTTTCCCCTAATCTTAAGGTGACAGTAATAATAAAAATGCAAAGTTGTAAAGAGAAAGCTGAAAGCACTAAAACGGTCACAAAAAGTGGTGAGGGGCTTTTTAAGTGGGTGCACTGGCACTGCACACAGACTAAAGGTGAAATAATGATGAGCGGGCACGCGGTCAAAGTAACTCATTTTGTTCTTCTTCTGCACCCATCACCACCACGGCTTCTTCTTTATTGGATCCTAGTAACTTTTGTTTTAACGAACATATTTATGCTTCATTTTTTTTTAAAAGCAGTGGTAAATATAAAGTCACAAAAAAATCTCGTAAAATTTGACTCATAAAATGATGTGTCAAAATTTTATTGGTGTTTTTAATTAAGACAAAGTCTTGTATACACCCGTTGCACCACCGTGCAACGGGCTTGGCCCATGGAGCAACCCGCCCAACCCAACCCCTTTACCCGCCAACCAGCCTCTCCTCCATTCCCAGTGCGCCACGTGTCATTCATTTTTTTTAAAAAAACTCAATAACTTTAAAGTGATATACTCCCTCCGTCCCACCTCACTTGAGACTCAAGAGGTGGGAACAATAATTAAGAAAAAAGAATAAAATAAGGAAAATATGTGGTAGAAAATGAAGAGAGAGAATGAGTGGGGTTAATAGTGTTGGAACAATTTTAATCCCTGAATGCCACACTCACTTTAGAATAGGATTGAGGAAGAGATGAAGCGGAAGCGTTAAGAACAAATACCTGTTGAATCCATTATGAAGTAGGGAGAAATGAAGATGAAGAACAAGTAGGAGAATGATCTTCTAAATGATGAATGTCTTTCCTCTTTTACTTCTTTAACACTTAATGAAGATTTATGGAGAGAGTACTAATGAAAAAAAGAGACGTCTAAAGGGTTGATGGAATGCCCTTTATATAGTAGACTTGGTGACATTTCATTTAGGGACCACACCCTTTCAAGCTTTATGATAATAAATTACCCTTTTGCCCATCACAATTAGGTAATATATATCCAGGAATTCTACACATTTTAATATCAACTATACTTTATAAATTAATATTATAATCATAACTTTATGAATGGAAGTCTAAATGACTTGTGTTGCAAGCCATGTCCTTACAATCTCCCACTTGGGTTGCAAAACAAAGTCCTTCCTTTAATTTATGATCATAACATAAATGACAACCCTTATGTGCGCACTTTATTGTCATTTATAACAATCTCGTCCATTAGCCATACAAGTATAGGACTAAAGGGGCAGTCGTTGTAATTGATTCGCAACTAAACCCACAATAATCACGTATACAAATCCAACTAAATGACATAGATCAAAAGTATAGATGTGTAGCATGGAATCATAATGAATATATACATATTCTTCCAACTAGTCCAACTTAACCAAATGAGATCAAAACTTTAAATAATAGAACAACTAATGAAAGAACAACACAAACTCCCACTATACTAAATGTTATCAAAAGTTGTTACACCCATATGAGCAACATGCTCGTGAAACACTGAAGATGATAACTTTTTCATAAATGGATCCTTTAAATAGAGTTTGTTTCTATAAGTTGTATCCCTTTCGTTCATTTTGTACTCTTTTCTTTATAACAAGATAATTAATGTCTAAATCCATAAACTCTTGTTAGAGTACAGAACTGCTACCTGATAGTCATTTCTTAATTGGTCTTTCGACACTTGTTTTGACAAATTCCAGTCCATTAAAACATATGCAGCCATATATTTAACTAATGTCGGAATACCTAATGATCTCAAGATGATCCGACTTTAAAACATAGGCATGTAGTTCTTTAGTGGTTTTGTAAATACTTCTATCATTCTTTTGGCTGCTACTTAATGTTCTTTCCGGATTGCTTTGGTATTGACAAAGCATCCCAACGTTAAATGTAAGATTTACGTATAAATTAAGCTTCCTACTGCTGATGCAAAGAGGGAATTTTCCATATACTTGGATTCAAAATTTACCTTTAGGACACTGTTTGAGACTAAGAATGTCTCCTTTGAAATTAGGGGTGTCATGTGGTTTACATTTTTGCATGCTAAACCTTTTGTAATACATTTCCATATGGCCTTTTGTGATAATCCTAAAACATTTCGTGAGCGATCACGGTGAATTTGGATTCTTAATACAAAGATGCCTTACCAAGATTTTTCATTTCAAATAAGAAATTTCTTAGTTTCCTTAATAAGGTTCATATCATTACTAGCAAGCAAAATATCATCCACATATAAGACCAAAATTATAAATTTACTCCCACTGAACTTATGGTATACTTAATATTTACCAAGATTTATTTCAAAACAAATGAAAGAATAACTTGGTTAAATTCTAAATACCATTAATGAGAAGTTTTACTTAAGTTCATAAATGAATTTCTCCATATAGATAGTTTCCTTAATGTCTCCATTAAGAAAAGTTTTCTCTAATATCCATTTAATGAAGCTTAAGATCAAAGGTGCTATTAGTGCCATAATGATCCTAAGAAGCTTTTAGAAGATACCGGAAAAGTGTTTCTTTCTTTATAATCAATACCTTTCTTATGAGTTAAAATCTTTAGCAACTGGATGGGCTTTATATCTTTCAACATTACTTTGTGAATCCTTTTAGGTCTTAGAGACCCATTTATAGGTTTCACATCCTTATGTAATGAAATAAGATCCCAAACGTTGTCATCTTTCAAAAGATTGTAACTCTTTATTAATGGCATTAATCTTCTTATGAGAATTAGGACTATTGATGGTTTTATGGAAGATAAATAGATTATCTCCCACTATACCTAAGTGTCCCTTATTCTCGACAAGATACACTTAATGAATATCCGGAATTGCATTCCTTCTTACTCTATTTGATCTCTATAAGGGCACCGGTTCTTACTAATTTTGAGGTTGTTGAATTTCCTTATAGGGAAATCATATTTATTTTGAATTATATGTTCTTCTTGAATGTCAAGTTCAAAACTTGATATCTAATTGGAACTTATGGGAAGTGGTATATAAATGGATTTCATATAAATGAATTCCTCTTCCTTTTCAAATTCAAAATATTACTCCAAATTCTCCCACTAAATTCAACATCCTTAAAAGAACCTAGCATTTCTCGTTTTTCAAAACGTTCTAACTTTCGGGTTGTAAAATTTATATATCCCCTAGTTTTCTCGGCTTACCCCATGAATAACTACTAATAATCTTACGTCTAACTTTCCCTTAGTAGACTTATAAAGTCTATCCATATGCTAGACAACCCCATAAATGAATATGGTTTAAGGATGAATAAGGAACGCATCCTTAAATTATTAAGGGTTTATATTAGTAGCCTTAGAGGGAGCTTTAATGAGAATAAAGGTTGCGGTTTTAGCGTATCGCCCATAATGAGTGAGGTAAGAGAAGTATAAAACATACTTATTACCATATCCTTAAGGATTTCAATATGTCTCTATTACAATATTCATGCTAGGCGTACCCGGCTCAATGTAGAGAGAGATAATCCCACACTCTTTCAAAATAGCGAGTAAAAAAAGACCTAGACGTTGTTCCTTTTAACAATCATTCCAAAGATGTATACACCATCATGAATGACCCTAATGTTCTTGATAGTCTTCAAAGTTGATTTCCAACTTTGTCTTTATAAGACTTTTACAACGTCCAAACTCAATATTTTATGAAGCAAATAAATGTATTCAAACTAAGAGTTAGTCATTTTGAACATAATAACTATTGTTGACCTTTTCCATGAAGGAATAATTAATGGCCTACAAATATCTGAATGCATTAGTTCATTGAGACACTTGATGCTCTCGAGAATACTACAATGTTTGTAAATTTACTTTAAGGCATTTTAATGCAAAAGTATTTTCCAAATTATCAAGTTTGTTTAAGATATCCTTTAACATAAGCTTATCAGTTTCCTTTCGAAAATATGACCCAAACGCTTATGCCTTCATAAAATATAAACTTTACTTGATAAATTTTGCTTTTACCACTTTGGTGTCATTATTTATGGAATTTATATATTGTGTAAATAATGTCAAGTAATTAAAGATTACCTGACTATGTACTAGTACCATCAACCTTGGAATAAAATAAAATCACATTTATTAAAATGAACAAAACAACCTTCTTTATTCAAAATTGTGATATATATCAAATTCCGTCCAAATGACGATACATTAAATGTAGTATTTATACAAATAATACTAAGTACTTTTAACAATATCCTATAAGATTCCGATGCCTTTTCCTTCAACCAGATCCCAGCTTCCATATAGATGATTCTTCATCTTCTCCAGGATTTCGGTATTTCAGGCAACCCTACATAGACATTCATTATGTGAGTTGTTGTAACAGAATTCAACCACTATGTATATGTAGGAAATGAAACCAAATTAGCCTTTATCACAAACAATACCAAATGACATACCTTTCTTAGCACGCCAAGCGTGATACTTAGGGCAGTCGTACTTCATGTGAGTGAGGTCCTTGCAAAAGAAGCATTTATTTTCTTTATGATCATTGGATGATCCCTTACGCTTCTTTTTACTTGCAACCGCAATGTCCTTCCCTCTTCTTTTTGTCCCATGAGAAGAGGTAGATGCCAAACATCCCTCAATCATATCAAGGAATGTTTTAGCATCAACGTCCTTGGAGACACCGTCCAAAATGGTCTCCGGGACAACTATATTCATGATCATTAGGCTCACGCGGTTGGAGCGTTCCCACTTCTCATTATTTAAGCAATCTTCTTGAGTGCTTATATCAGAAAGAGGAAGAGGAATCGGTTCCCTTAATGCGTGATATATGTCCATATAGCCTAAGATCATCATTAATTTATTTTTCCAAGTTTTAAAATTAGTCCCGTTAAGTATCGGAATTGTACTCATAGCAGTGATTACGGACGAAGCAATAAGTAAATCTGTTGGGTTTTGAGAACAAAAAAAGAATGAAAACAAAAACATGAATAAGAAACTACAAAATGAAAAATGATTAATTATATCAACGAAATCCATCAATAAGATAATCAACATGACATCAAAACTAATCTTTGGATTGCGAGTTGACTCATAAATGATTGCCTTAGGTAACAACTAATTTGAACTTATATTTTAATAAATACTTAATCTTCCTTTGGGCCGACATAAGTACCTAAGAAAATATCCTAATGTTCATTTTATTTGTTACCACATGAATGCCTAAGTTTAGTCAAATGTCAAGATCTTCTTTGGAAAATTCAAGTCATTCACATATTAACTTAAATATTCAACACTTTACAATTTAAGGGTTTAAATAACGTAAATCACTTAGGCGACAATATTATTTAAACAATGAATAAAATTGTCAAATCATATAATTAATCAAGGCCTTAGGGTTTGAAAAATGTATGTTTTGTTCAAGAGGAAAACAAAATTGTGCAAAATTCAATTCTGATGAACAGTAGCTGCACGGTCGAGCATAGAAAGCTGCACGACCGTGCAACAATTTACAGAAATGCATGTTCTCGCGGCACACTTTGCACGACCGTGCTAAAAATTGATGCACGACCGTGCCAAAATTATCAGACAAAGCATGTTCTCACGGTACAATGAGCACGGCCGTGCCAAACAAAGGACACGACCGTGCCAAACGAACCGGTCCGACCGGTTCAAACAAGACACCCGTCCGGACCAGCACTATTCATACGCACCGGTTCAAGGTAATTGAGGCGCACGGCCGTGCCAAACAAAAGAGCACGACCGTGCCAAACAATCTGCACTTCTGAATTTTTGTCTAAATTTTCCTCAAAATAAAATGAATTGCAAGTAGATCCGCATGGTATGTACTTAAAACATAAAACCATGTTATTTAGGATAATCTTGCCTTTAAAAATTAATGGAATCAAGTGAGTAGATTCACATGGTATGCACAAAAAAAACATAAACCATGTTATGAAGGGATAGTCTCACTTGAACCTTTTAATGAACAAAACTTTCAAACCATTTTTCTTAATTTTAGATGAAGATCATCAGTACTTTATAAGAGTCCCAAATCAACATCAAAACCTTATGATTCAACAGGGAAAATGAATCAAAGTGAAAGCACAAACTTTCCTAAAAATAACTCAAACTTAAACCAAAGATGAGCGGGGCTCTGATACCAATTGTTGGAACAATTTTAATCCCTGAATGCCACACTCACTTTAGAATAGGATTGAGGAAGAGATGAAGCGGAAGCGTTAAGAACAAATACCTGTTGAATCCATTATGAAGTAGGGAGAAATGAAGATGAAGAACAAGTAGGAGAATGATCTTCTAAATGATGAATGTCTTTCCTCTTTTACTTCTTTAACACTTAATGAAGATTTATGGAGAGAGTACTAATGAAAAAAAGAGACGTCTAAAGGGTTGATGGAATGCCCTTTATATAGTAGACTTGGTGACATTTCATTTAGGGACCACACCCTTTCAAGCTTTATGATAATAAATTACCCTTTTGCCCATCACAATTAGGTAATATATATCCAGGAATTCTACACATTTTATTATCAACTATACTTTATAAATTAATATTATAATCATAACTTTATGAATGGAAGTCTAAATGACTTGTGTTGCAAGCCATGTCCTTACAAATACTAGGTTGGTTGAATGAATTGTGTGGTGGAAAATGAAGAGAGAGAATGAGTGGGTGGGGTAGATTGAATATAAAATTATAAAAAGATTACTATTTTGAGGAGTCTCAAGTGAAGTGGGACGGACTAAAATAGAAATAAGTCTCAAGTGAGGTGGGACGGAAGGAGTATCTTGATATTTATAACTAAAAAAAAATAAATAAAAATATCGTTGTGTTCGTCTCGACGAGACGAATAAAACTACATAGGTCATGATATGGTTTGATTTTTTTTTTTTTTTTAAAACATATTTTTAACACACAAAAAGTTTGAGCTGCTCATCAGCTAAGATGTAACACTCTGTTCTGATAAAAGTAACAGTTTCATGTTAAAAAGTAACACTTTTTACAGTCAAATGTAACAACAATTTTACAAGAAAATTTAAATTGTTTGATAGTTTTTGTGGTTAAAAAAAGTAATATTTGAAGTGTAACAAAGTGAATATATGATTATAATTTTTTATATAGATAAATGTAACATTTTTTTTAGTAAATGTTACCTTTCTTCTTTAAAAAAGAGTAAAAATTCATATATATAATCGAGTTGCATTTCAATTGTTACTTTCTCAATAAAAAATTGTTACATTTCAGATATAATGTTACATTTAAGAATATAAACTGTTACAATTGAGAAAAAAAATGTTACATTCATTTTTTATAAAATGTAACATTAGTTTAGTTTGTCAATCTTTATGTTAATTTTGAAAAAAAAAGAGTGTTACATTTGAAAAAAAGAGTGTTACATTTTTTTTATAAAAAGTGTGACATTAGTTTAGTTGTCAATCTTTATGTTATCTTAATCTATTGTAGCAAAATTGTGGTACATTTAAAAAAAAAAAAAGTGTTCCATTTGAAAAAAAAAGTGTTACATTTGAAAAAAGAGTGTTACATTCCTTTATAAAAAGTGTGACATTAGTTTAGTTGTCAATCTTTATGTTATCTTTAATGTATTGCAGCAAAATTGTGGTACATTTTGAAGAAAAAAAGTGTTACATTTGAAAAGAAAAAAGTGTTACATTTCGTTATAATAAGTGTTACTTTTGTTGGGAGGAAAAAAAGATTGGGGTGGCAAAAAAAAAAGGAAAAAAAAAGGAAAAGAAAAGAAGAAGGTAGGCTCCTGTCGCACGGTACAACCGTTGCACGGTGCAACCGTTGCACAGGCGATGCAACGCAAGAAAAGCAATCCCATGAAGTCTGCCCGTGTCAAGAAGCAGCCACGCCCGGACCAGTCCAACATCCGCACGGACTCAACCTAGGATCCGCCCGCAGAAAGAAGGTCCGGCCGGACCTTGATGAACACCCGACCGGACCAAGGGATTGACGATTCGCCAAGTTTCCGACGTGCAGAATTGGAACACGAGTTTTGTTATTTTTCCATTTTAGTTTTGGTTTGTTTTTAATTAATTCCTTTTTGTTTTGGTTTATTTTTAGAATCCTTTTTAGAATAGGTTTTTCTTTATTGTTTTAGTATAAGTACTCTTTTACTTCTTTTGTTTTGGACAAGTTAATTTTTATTAATTCAAGAATTGCTTTGCAATTATCTATCCCTCTTTCACCTCCCTTATTTCTTGTTCAAGAATTTCATCGAAATTCTTCTTGGGAATTTTATTCCTTGCAGATTAATTGATTTCGATCAATTAATAGTTACTATTCCGCTGCGTTTTACATCAGTTGGTATCAGAAAATGACGATCCTTGGACGATGGTTAACGGTGTAGGAAACAATGAGGACACACAACCCCTTATAACTGCTATTACACGTTTGTTGGAGCAACAAGCAGCATAACAAGCGCGTCAAGATGAGTTTTTGGCGGCCCAAACAGCACAACAAGCGCAGCAAGCAACGCAATTTGCGGAGCTTATGGCAACAATGGGGCGTTTAGCAGTTGGCGGTAGTGGTGATGTCAACCCCAGAAACCGAAACGGAGCGTGTGAGGAAGATCTCCGTCACGTTGATCCGTATGGTAGGGTTAACCGTAATAATCGTGATGAGGGGGTCATGGGAGCACTCCTACGCCCAAAGATTCGGGCAGATATTCCATCTTTTAATGGAGATTTATCGGTTGAAGATTTTATGGATTGGCTTGCAGAGGTGGAGAAGTTCTTTGATTTGATGCAAGTTGAGGAAGAACGGAAGGTCCCTTATGTGGCTTACAAATTGTGAGGTGGTGCTTCTGCTTGGTGGGGACAATTGTTACGATTAAAAGCTCGTACTTAGAGGGATATGAAAAGGGATTTGCGGGCTCGTTTCTTACCCGATGATTATGAACAAATTCTCTACACCAAACTTCTTAATTGTAAACAGGGCAGTCGTACGGTGGAGGAATATGCTCATGATTTCATGGCCATTACTGCAAGAGTTGATTTGTACGAGACACAAGCGCAACAGGTTTCAAGGTTTATTGGGGGTCTTCGTCTTGGTATCAAAAATCAAGTCGAATTATTTTCTTCGTTCGTGATGACTGAGGCTATTACTAGAGCGAAAAAGGTGGAGAATCAATTGGCCTCTTCTTTTCGTTCCCCTACAACTTTTAAAAATTTTGATAACGCGTCTTCTTCTAGTTCCAAGACCCAAAATATTGTTCCTCTTGATGATGGAGATTCGGAGCAAGCACCGGCCGCGGGTTCTACGAATGATGGTGGAAAGCAACCTGTCGCAACAAGGACTCAACCGGTACATCGTAATAATAATATTCCCAATACCTCTAATACATATGCAAATCCTCACGAGAATAAATGCTTTAAGTGTGGTCAACCGGGACATATCTCTAGTAATTGTACTAGTGGTAAGGATAAGGAGGTTCATATGGTGGAGTGTGATGGGTATATTGAAGACGAGGACGAAGAGAGTCCAGAAGTTTGTTACGACCCTAATTTGGAAGACGAAGACGATGGTGATGATCATGCGTCCTACGTAGTTCGTAAGTTTATGTTGACTACTCCTATCGAAGATGATGATCCTCAACGGCACAATATTTTTCGCACCAAAGGAAAGGTACATAATTTTGCTTCTACAATTATTTTTGATAGTGGTAGTAGCGAAAACTTGGTGTCACGAGGGTTGGTCGATGAGTTGAAGCTCGAGGTACGCAGACATCCTTCTCCTTATTCTGTAGTGTGGATTAGTAATGTCGGCAATATCAAGGTACATGAGCAATGTTCTATTCCTATTTCCATTGGTAGCTATAATGATGAGATATTGTGTGATATTGCTGATATGAATGCATGCCATGTTTTGTTGGGTCGACCTTGGCAATATGATCTTGGTGTTATTTATAATGGGAAGGAGAATTTTCTCACTTTTACAAAAGACGGGGTTCATTTTCGTTTATGCTCTTTGAAAGACAAAAGCCTTAAAAAACAAGCACCTCGTGAACCAATTATCTCCTTAAGCACTGCCAAGGAAGCAACTTTCGGGCCACTTAATCATCTGCAAGCTTCAGAGGAGCTGGATAGTAATTCTGACATACACGCGAATTTGGTAGTAGAAGACAACAACGTGGAAGTTATTTCTCTACTTGCGGATGTTGTGCGTAACATTGATCAAGGGGAGGACGGGGAGGACAATCAACAGAGGAAGGCCGCGACAAATGGTATACACTTCGATCAACAGAGGGAGGACGGGGACGCATGTTTGTTCCGTTGGTCGGGAAAATTCCAACTTTTTCATGGCCGTCAAGATTCATGATGTTTCTTTATTCAAAATATCTTTTCAAATGGAACAGCGCTTGTCAAACATCAGAGATGAACTCGGGCGAGTTCTTTTTAAGAGGGGGTGTATGATGCAACGCAAGAAAAGCAATCCCATGAAGTCCGCCTGTGTCAAGAAGGAGCCACGCCCGGACCAGTCCAACATCCGCCTGGACTCAACCTAGGATCCGCCCGCGCAAAGAAGGTCTGGCCGGACCTTGATGAACACCCGACCGGACCAAGGGATTGATGATTCGCCAAGTTTCCGACATGCAGAATTGGAACACGAGTTTTGTTATTTTTCCTTTTTAGTTTTGGTTTGTTTTTAATTAATTCTTTTTTGTTTTGGTTTATTTTTAGAATCCTTTTTAGAATAGGTTTTTCTTTATTGTTTTAGTATAAGTACTCTTTTACTTCTTTTGTTTTGGACAAGTTAATTTTTATTAATTCAAGAATTGCTTTACAATTATTTATCCCTCTTTCACCTCCTTTATTTCTTGTTCAAGAATTTCATCGAAATTCTTCTTGGGAATTTTATTCCTTGCAGATTAATTGATTTCGATCAATTAATAGTTACTATTCCGCTGCGTTTTACATCAACAGGAGACATCCTCTTTAATTAAAGTGTGGCATATCCATAATTGATGTAACCAATAAATTATCACCACCTCTGTCTCAGAGTATCTTATCTCAAACATATAAATCTACCTTTCATTTTTAATCACTTTTAGAGTATTTGTCAATTTTTTAAAATGGCAAAAATTCTTTATTATTCCCCCTACTCATTCTCTTTCATACTATAATTTTATACTCACAACACCAATCAACTTAATATTCCATCCCACTCATTCTCTATTTTTTTGTTCAACAACAAGGATTTCATATACTCCCCCGTCTCAGTTTAATGTTCTTACTTTCCTTTTTTGTATGTCACAATTTAAGGTTCTTAGTTGGTTTATTCCTTAAATGGCAAAAGATGAATGGATAATTATATCCTCTACACACTACTATTCTTGGCTCAAATTTGCATTGGTTTGTTAATAAGCGTGTAAATTCAAACTAAGAACCTTAAACTGAGACAGAGGGAGTAAATAAGATAATTTACAAACACTTATTTTACAACCATAACTAAGGTGGTGTTTGATGTATTAAGCACTTGATGCTTGGTGCTTAATGGATTGCAAGGTATAATTTGGAGGTAAGATGCCTTGATAACATTGAGCTCTACATGTTGATAGTTCAATGAGGCTCTTATTGGTTAAGCAATGATTTTGATTCTCAATCATTAAGAGAATCACATAACCTCCAACATCTATATCTCAATGTGTAATAACCGGCAATTATGGCCCAATTAGTTATTTTCGTGGGACTCTTTTATTTATCTTTGACTCAATTAATTAATGAGTAAGTATTGGGTTTACGTTGGGCTTTAGGAAATTAAAACCCAATTGTGTTAGAATTCCTTTGTGAGTTAGGAAGCTAAAACCCTAAACTATAAATACACCCTAGATCCCTAGTATTATTATTGTTAGTCACAAAAGAAAGAAAAGAACGGGAAGAGAAGAGAGAAGCGGCGGACAGAAGGGTAACACAGAGAGAGAAGAAGAAGAAGAAGAAAGAAATAGAAGAAAAGAAGAAGAGGAGGAAATCACCCAAGGTATAAACCCTAAACCTTTTTATTCTTATTCATCCTAGAAGTCAAAATCAATAAACCCTAAAAAGCTAGGTGGATGAACTAGGGTTTGTAGGATTTGGGTTGAATAAGGAAGATGTTGGTATGGGTGATTGTACGGGTGTGTGTGTGTGTGCGTTGGTGCTGTGTGTGTGTGTGTTTCGTGTATGCAGGGTATGTGTGCGTTGGTACTGAGTTTGTGTGTGTTTATGTGTGTGTACAATAACTGGAATAGTAACTGTGAATAGTAACCGTGAATAGTAACTGGAATAGTAACTGTGAATAGTAACTGCGAATAGTAACCGTGAATAGTAACTGGAATAGTAACGGAATAGTAACTGTGAATAGTAACCGTGAATAGTAAATGGAATAGTAACGGGAATAGTACTAGAATAGTAACTGTGAATAGTAACTGTGAATAGTAACCGTGAATAGTAATTGGGTGAGTATAATGGAACCCTAAAACATATTAATTGTGAATAGAAACAATGAAACCTTTGGGTATTTTGGTAAACTAAAAAGGGTATTTTGGGAATACAAATAAAGGGTAGTACAAACCCTAGATTGAATATCAACCTTAAAAGGGGTTAAAGAAGATAAACCCATAAGGTTAAGAAAGAAAAAGAAAAGTATTTGGGGACGGAAGTAAATAGTATTACTTGTCCTAAGACTATTTTATGCATGATTGTAGATTCGTGCACAAGGTTTTCTAAGTGGAATAACGCACAGCCAAGGTAAGGGATTACGTTCCTAAGTATCTTGAATTCTTTATTCATTGGAACTCTATAATTCTTTCATGAATGCTATATGGTCCGTAGCACTTGAACTCCACGTTAATGAACGTCTTTTGTATATCTTACCTATGACATGTTTTGGTCGTAGGGAATCTTTGAATATTTGAAATTGCATGTGCTCTCGATTAGGGAACACTATTTTGGAAAGTATGCTATATCTAATTGCAACAGGTGTAGCTCCATAGTCCCTGAAAAGGACTAACTAGTCCCTGAAAAGGACTAATGTGGAAACTGTCCTAGGAAATGGACTAATGGAAATAAGTCTAGTTAACTACTTGTAACTTAGACTTTGTGGAACTCTAGATTATCATGATAACTCTAAATAAGGGAGCACCCTGAAAAGGTGTAAGGTCTCTTATTCACTTAACACCCTGAAAAGGTGTGACACCCTGAAAAGGTGTTTGGAACTTGGAATTGACGGAATGGAATTAGGACCACAAATCTTTGAATAGTTAACTGTATTCGTTATATGCAGTTAGTATTTTAAATGATATCCGATCTTTGAAATTATCAATTGAGTCCGTTCTTTCGGTCATCTCTCCTTAGTACCCGGAGAGATCCCGTATGAACTTACTGAGCATTGTTCGCTCACCCCTTCTTATATTATTTTTCCCAGGTAAAGACTAAGGCTCTAGGTGGATTGCAAGGAAGGGCAGTCCGTTGTAATCAAGGAATTTTAGACTTCACTTATGTTTTATGATGAGCTAGTGGGTTGTACTAGCCGTTAGAATTCAAATGTTAGTTACGCTTCCGCACTATCTGGAATTATGGTTAAGTAAACTAGCCGTTGAATGTTAACGTTTGATTTGAATAATGTTGACGTTTGGAATTTCCCATAGTTTATGGAATTTATTTATTATATGAAAGTTCGGGTCGTTACACAATGTCATCAAAGGCACCCTACCTCCAAAATATATCTTGCAATCTATTAAGCATCAAGCATTAAGTGCTTAATACATCAAACACCACCTAAGTTAACAAAAGCTGATACAAGTCTATGCGGGAGAATTCCACCAGTATCTACAAGCAACTCGTGCTGAACAAAAGAAGGCGGATGATCAAAAACCATAGCTTGATTACTACATGAGCTGCCACTTTTGCTAAACTATCCGCCACTCCGTTTGTTTCACGATATGTAAAAGAGATCCAAACCCTTTGAAAGGCGTCAACTAAAATGAAGCATGAAGAATATTATCACATATCTTTGAGAATATCACGTATTATCTTGACAAATATTCCATTGACATTAAGTCTAATTTACCTTGTATAGCAGCCATTATTATGGCATAGTTTTATCCCAAGATTATTACTGCCTTTTCTCTATGTGTAAATGTGTTGTATATATTTTACAGCTTGGTGAATGAGAAATCTAATGATTGCCTGAAGATGATGAGGGGCCTGCTTATTCCTGCAAAGCATTTGAAACACAACTTGAGAGTCTGTCTCCACATGAATAACGTGAATGTCAAGAGATTTAACTAACTGAAGGACTGCTCTAAGGGCCAAGAGTTCAGCCATAGTGTTAATTGCAAAGCCTATAAATTTTGAAAATCCAGTCAAACAATTGCCAGCTTGATCTCGAATAATTCCCCCAATACCAGATCGGTCGGGGTTGTGGTGTGAAGCCCCATCGACATTTAGTTTGTAATTTGTAAATTAGGACGGAGTCCATTTTACTGTTATCATATACTTTGGTTTTTTGTTCAACCTGTAGGGAATAAGGGATTGAAAAATAGAATATAGAGTTTTCTCAACAACTTGAACCCTTTTGGGGTAATCCTATCCTGCGAGTATAGTTTTTTGTTGCGCAAAAACCAAATGAAGTAATAACCATAAACCATCCTTGATAATTCAAAAACGTTTCTGGAGCGAAAGGAGTCGTGATTGATCAGATGAACCAGTAAATTTAGAGATGAAAGAGCTGGGAGATTTATGCTCCATACATATGGTTTTAGCGCGAGACAATGATTTACCAGATGATAAAAAGTCTCTTCACCATCCAAGCATTGTTGGGTTTCGTAGTAACATGCGCAGCAGAATATAGCATTTAAAATTTTATGAAACCCAAAGTCTATAGATCCATTCATATGATTATGTCAAATACATCTACAATGAATATAAGAATACTAACCCTTGAAGGGTTTGATTTAACAACCTTGAATTCGGTGGAGCCTTTCGAACTTGATCACGAACACGATCACGAGCAAGATCATGAACTTGAAGATGATAAGCTTCACCCTCTAACGATATCCACACCACGAAAGAATATCAAGAAACTCTTGATCTTGGTTGCTAGACCAATTTGTGAAACACACTTTCATAATGATGAACTATATGGAATTAATATGTGATCTCTCGTTCTTCACTTTTTTGATATTAGAACAAAAATAAAACCTCTCAAACTCTTTGAAAGTTCTCACAATGCATTAGGACTGATTAGGATGTTTAGAGGATGTTTATATACTTGATAAACCTATTCCAAATAGGTAATAAATGATTAAACCTGCAAGAAAACGTATCAGGAAAAACCTAGTCCGAACAGGACTTGAGGTCCGCCCGGGTACAGCAACTGGTCCGCCCGGGTTTACATGTGGTCCGGCCGGGTCCTTATCAAGGTCCGACCGGACCTTCCCCTTTTTCCAGTTTTTTCCTCTAATTTCCTAATATTCCTCAAAGGCCCTCCGACCCTTAATTCCAATTAAGTCCTTTTAGGATTCGTTTTAATGTGTGTGACCCTTTAGGATTATACTAAGTTGGCAATGGGTATAAACTCATAAGATATGATTAAGTTCTAACAAACCGTCATACCTACCGAATTAGTATAACTATATAAGTTCATATCCTTTAATAGAACATATCACAATCTCTTTGTTCACGATGTCTATTGAACGTAAGCCATGGTCAATGGTCAACTTACCTTGTTCAATACTTTCTCGATCCCGAATGTATTGATACTACAAATCATATTTGAGCACGGCCATGCATTTCATCAATACCATTCATCGAGTGGCCAAAGCTTGTTGTTCAAATACATGCTTAGGACAAAGAATTGCTTAATCCCAATCATAGTTATCACTTAGGATCCCCCAATTTTATTAGAACCTTTGTAAGGTACTCTTAGGATTCTTGGTGACCAGCACAGGTGTATTCCAACTCTTCAAACAAGGCAAACCAGCAAGAGGAAGCAAATCAGCAGACCAGTAAACTAGTTGCCGATCAACTTGATAAACAAGTTGCCAATCAACTCCATTCTCAACTTGCCGATAAAGAAAGACAGTCTGTACTGTCAGTCAGGTTACATCGTTTCATCTTAAAGTCAACCTTGCTGATTGTCCCTGTCCTTTCTTACTGTTTTATCTAAAAGTAGTTTACCTGCTCTGTAATGATTGCTGTGTCGTCTGACACATAGCTACTTTTAGCTATACTCTGTCTCTACTTGCTTTTTGCAGGTAACCGGTTGAGACAAAGGGGTCTTTACCCATCAGACTTTTGCGAGCATGCGTGTACCACATATCTTCGTCATTAATGCTAAAGATACCGCATTTAATGCTCCTCAACTACCCAGCTGGATATTCAAATTGCAAGCCTTCTTCTACAAGACTCAAGACATTTACTCCTCTTATAAATAGTAGACTTGGAGCATTGAAGAAGGTTGGTGAAAATAGAGCATTGAAGAGAGTTAAATGTTTTTGAGTATTCATTAAAGACTCAAACATTCTGTGTCCAGATAATCATTAGATCATTTAATAGGACATACACTTGTGCACCAACTCAAACAACATTGTTAGTATTCCCGAACTAGATCATATAAGGAATACGTTGTTTAAGTTATTCACACACCCACCTGAGTGAGATAAGTTCTCTTGAACTTGCCGCTCAAATACACTTGGTCAGAATTATTTTACGATCCATTAGAAATTTCTAGAACTTAGTCTTTGTATACCGGAAAAGCTGTGCTTGTAATAGACTAGAGATATCTAATAGTACTCTTAACCCAAATCCAAGTTCTGACCAAACTTGGTAGAGGACGTAGCAGTATTTACACTGTGAACCTCTCCAAATCCCTGTGTCTCTGTTGCTTACCTTATCATTGCCGGTTGGAATTCTATCACCGGCAGATTGCATATGTTCGTACTGATTCATTGTAATTTCCATTGACCAATCTCTTGAAACTGCATTGAACTTTTAGAAACAACTTTGTGTTTAAACTAAGCTCTGAAAATCTTTTATACACTGATTTTGTGTGAGTTAAAACTAAGTCATATTTTACCCGCTGCGCTTACTGATAATAGTTTGCAAACTGTTAAGTGACTTTGCATTTAAAAGTGTTTCTTTGTAAAAGTTTTAAAAAGGCTATTCACCCCCCCCTCTAGCCTATTTTCCTACCAATTGGGCCTAAAATTGGTATCAGAGCTTGGAATTTTGAAAGAAATTTCCAAGCTTTGCAGCCTGTATTGCCGATACCATGGCAGGAAAAATCATGCAGTCATTTAACATCACTACCATACCGTTGTTAAATGTCAACGAGTTTGGTGTCTGGAAATCTCGTATGATAAAGTATATGAACTCAATCGATGATCGGTTGATGAAGGTCATAGAAGGTGGTCCCATCATTCCTTTAAAAGTCTCAACCACCTATAGACCTATTCCCTCCACTCCGCTGACACAACATGCTGATCGTGACACTGAACAAGAAACCCATGTTCAGATTGAAGAAACCTTGGTCGAGAAACCAAGAGAGGAATAGACTGAGGATGACAAACTTTCAGCTGCCTTAGATGGAAAAGCATGCCACATTATTTCTTGTGGTTTGGACGACAAGCAATATAAACTCATTGACTTGTGCTCCACGGCTCAAGAATGCTGGAACAAGCTCCTTGCATACTTTGAAGGTGATGAGAAGGTAAAGGACAACAGACTCTACGATTGTATTGCTGAGTTTGAATCCTTCAAGAAACAAGATGGTGAATCACTAAGGAGTGCCTACGACAGATTCTGTGAGGTAAGTAATTTATGTGCTTCATTAGGAAAGATTTATACTATGAAAGACCTGAATATTCGTTTTTTAAGTTCTTTGGGAAATGAATATCATACCAAGGTCACCGCTGTTAGAGAAGTGAGAGACTTGAACAAGACTTCTATTCAGAATCTTGTGTCTAGTCTATTTCTGTATGAGAGAGAATTGCAAAAACTTAACGTTCTCGATAAAAATTTCAAAAACTTGTCTCTATCAGCTCAGTCACAGATATCCTTCCCTTCAAACAAATTCCCTCCTATAGATTCCCATCCAATACCCTGCAGTTCCAAAACCCCTGAAATTACCTCAGAACAGCCTATGGAAGAAGACGAATTTGCCGCCTTCGCTAGGAACTACAAAAGGTTTAAGGACTTCAAAAGGATGCAGAAAGGAAACTACCAGCAACCAAAATCATTCACACCAACTTTTCAAAAACCAGCAAGTTACAACAAACCATCAACAAGTGCTACCGACGGAAAGAACAACAAAGGTGATCTTGTTTGCTTCAACTGCAGAAAACCTGGTCACTTTGCTTCTAAATGTCCTCAACCAAAATATGAGTATGTGAGGAAGTCATTCAACAAGAGACATCCCAAGTCTCGAAGCTTTGTTGCCGATGAAAGCACAAAAAAGGCCTTGCCGGTTTGGTGTGAAATTGACTCAGGTGAAGATGCCGATGAAGATGAAGATGCCGATGTAAGCTTTGTCGCCCTAGACATGGAAGATGCCGATACATCCACATTGCCGACTCCAGTCTACCGAGATCCATCGCCTCCAAGATCTCCAGTCAGAGAAGAAGCTACTGGAAGACCTCAACCACACTTCAAAGAGATTAGTTTCGAAGCAGAGAACCCAAATGGATACAGAGTTCACCAAGTGGGAACCTCTCTCTATTGTCAGTGTAACTCTATTCAATTCACTGCCATCAAACCTTAACCCTTACCAATGACCAGGAAATTCTCATTCACCGAGCATCCCAGCATTGCCAAAAGCTTATCTAAACCCATCTCTTCTCTACCTGACTTCTCACCCAAACCTATTTCCTCTGCCCCCAAAATTTTAGCTGATCCCTTTTCCTGAAATATCCAAAGCTGAAATGGTAGAGACAATGGATGAACTTTTTATTGATCATGAGAAGCTGAGTAGCGTTCATAAAGTGATGGCTGCTGATTTCAATAGAATTTCTGCAGAGAATGACTTGCTTGTGTCTGAACTTAATGTTCTCAAAGGACATGAGCTTGAGTCTGTTCTTCTAAAGAAAGAAAACCTGGATCTCAAAAGCCAAGTAGCAGTATTGATAGCTCAGATCGAAGTTCTTTTGAAAAGAAACAATCATCTCTCAAGGATTGTTGATTCTTACACAAAATCTAGAGTTGCTGTTGAAACAATCCTACAGACTCAAATGTCATATAAGGACCAATCTGGGTTAGGATTTGATTCCAGCAGCAGTATCTCTACTGAAACTTGTGCGACCGAGAAAAAGGATGAGAAAGTTGAATGTAGTCCTGTTAACTCAGTGCATAAGGATGCTAAGCCAATATACAGTACTGTGGAAATGAAGTATCCTAAGAACCAGAACAAAAGGAATGATAAGCACAAACAAAGATATGTTAAGGTTGCCGATACTGAGTCTGCCGATAACGGTATTCTTGGTGAATACATCAGCAGAGCTAGTACTGCCGGTCTAACCACATCTGCTGCCGATGGACAAGTACCTAAAAAGGTAACTGCCAAAGGTAAACAGAATGGAAAGAAAGGCAACACTAGCACCTTTAAACCTACTAAGTTTGTGCCTGCTCAATTCCCTAGTTCTGCCGATGCACTGACTAAACAGAATGACGTTCTACCGACTCCACAGCCTATCAATCAAGTGAGATGTTCAAATTGTTCTGATTATGGTTACAAGGCTCATGAATGCCTCTTGAAGCACCTATCTGGACCCACTGAGGTTACATCCTCTAGTGGTGGCCAGATGTGGTTGCCAAAGAGGAAGTAACCCTCGGACCCAAGAATAAGGGGGACCATAAGCATACCATTTTATTTCAGGAATGCTTCATGGCCTCAACTGGTGCAAGCAAGGATTTGTGGATTCTAGATAGTGGCTGCTCAAGACACATGACAGGATTTGCAGATCTACTTGCCGATATCTCAGAAGTATCAAGTCCCCCAGTGGTTTTCGGTGATAATGCCAAAGGAAAAATCATCGGTATAGGTACCATCAAGAGAGGTGCAGTTACTGTGCAGAAGGTCTCTCTAGTGGATGGTCTGAAACACAACCTTCTATCTATATCACAATTCTGTGATAAAGGAATGCAATGTGTATTTACTACTTCCAGTTACTATGTGAAAGACATTGCTTCCAATGAAACCCTTCTCACTGCCAAAAGAAAAGGTAACATTTATGCAGTAGACTTAAGTGCTATTACTGGTGTTGCTAATGTTTGTTTTGTAGCTAAGAACATCAGTGAGAACTCATGGCTATGGCACAAGAGACTCAGTCACTTGAACTTCAAATATCTATCCAAGCTTGTCGGTTCAAATCTGGTTACCGGTCTGCCTCAAGTGTCTGCTGATCAAGCAAAGAAATGCAAGGCCTGCCAGCTTGGAAAACAACACAAATCATCCTTCCGAAGCAAGCCCTGCATGTCAACATCTAAGTGCCTCCAAATGCTACATATGGATCTATTTGGCGCCACATCTACAACAAGTATTGGGGGAAGTAGATATACCTTGGTTGTAGTAGATGATTTCTCTAGATATACTTGGGTGGAAACTTTCAGTCACAAAGATGACACTTATGCCGTTGCTACCAAGTTATTCAGACTACTACAGACCCAGAAGGAGAGCGATATCATCAGCATGAGATCAGACAACGGCACTGAATTCAAGAACAATGGTATTGCTCAGTATTGTGATGATCATGGCATAGACCACAACTTCTCAGCTGCCGGTACACCACAACAAAATGGTGTCGTTGAGAGAAAGAACAGAACTCTCATTGAAGCTGGTAAGACCATGATTGCTGAAGCAAGGCTGCCGAAATATTTTTGGGCTGAAGCCATCAATACCGCCTGCTTCACTCAGAACAGATCTCTCATCAACAAATTCCATAACAAGACTCCTTATGAACTCTAGAGAGGCAGAACTACCAACATTGGATTCTTCAAAATATTCGGCTGCAAATGTTACGTGCTTTACAACGGTAAAGAGCACAGAGGTAAAATTGATGAGAAAGCTGATGAAGGAATCTTTGTTGGATACGCTAAACACAGTAAGGCCTTTCGAGTTTTTAATAAGAAACTTTTGAAAATTGTTGAATCTGTTCATGTAACCTTTGATGAATTTGATTTGTTAGAGTCTGACAAGGCTCCAAATAGTACTAATGCTTCTAGTGCTCATGAGACAGGTGAATCCAGTAATTCTAACCCTGCAGGTCAAGTACCAGCTGCTGATCCAGTCATTTCAGTAGAAGAACCAGCAGATACTCATTACTTCCCATCATCGGCAGAACATGATCTTACCGATAACTTTCATAATCCATTTGCCGATGCAAATTCTGCTGATCATCCTGAAGACAGATCTAGCCCTCAACCAATTTATGTTATAAGTCCCTTCCCAACAAGCTCTCAATCTAATCCACCTCACACCCAGAACTCTAATTCTCCTTCTCCATCTGCTGATCTTGATCCTCCTCTAGAATCACTCCAACAAGATACAGTCAGACAAGATGTGCCGAGAGAAGTTAGACCAGTTCGTGATCATCCATTAGAAAATGTGATTGGTGATGTCTTTGGACCAAGATTGACAAGAAACCTTAGTAGAGCATTCGCCGAGAGTCTCTTCTCATCTGCTATGGTTTCCAATATAGAACTAAAGAAGACTGAAGAAGCTCTTGCTGATCCTGACTGGGTGGAAGCTATGCAGGAGGAGCTAAACCAGTTTGAAAGATGCAATGTATGGGAACTAGTGCCAAGGCCATCATCTCAACAAGTGATCGGTACAAAATGGGTCTACAGGAATAAATTGGATGAAGCTGGGAATATTATTAGAAACAAAGCAAGGTTAGTTGCTAAAGGATACCGACAAGAAGAAGGAATTGACTACGATGAGACATTTGCTCCGGTTGCAAGATTGGAAGCTATAAGACTTTTCTTAGCCTATGCTGCCTTCAAAGAATTCAAGTTATATCAAATGGACGTGAAAAGTGCCTTCCTAAACGGAGAACTCCAAGAACTTGTGTATGTTTAACAACCACCTGGTTTCGAGGACTCCAAGAAGCCTAATCACGTCTACCGATTGAAGAAAGCTCTCTACGGCCTAAAGCAAGCTCCAAGGGCATGGTATGAAACCCTTTCTAAGTTCTTATTTAGTGATGGCTTAGGTTTCACTCGAGGTAAAATCGATACTACTTTATTTGTTGCCAAGCACAAGGGTCATTCATTGTTTGTTCAAATATATGTCGATGATATTATTTTTGGTTCTACTAATGAATCACTTTGCAAGAGATTTGAGAAGCTAATGCAGAGCAAGTTCGAGATGAGCATGATGGGTGAACTAACATATTTCCTTGGACTTCAAGTCAAGCAATCCAATGAGGGAATATTCATCAGTCAAGCCAAGTATGCAAAAGAATTAATCATGAAGTTTGGCTTTGACAGTGCTCACCCTCAAAGCACACCTATGGGCACTAACATTCACTTAGATAAGGATGAGTCTAGTAAGAAAGTAGATATGACACTCTACCGAGGTATGATCGGCTCAATCCTCTATCTTACTGCTAGTAGACCAGATATTATGTTTGCTGTTTGTGTTTGTGCCATGTTTCAAGATGACCCTAGGGAATCCCATCTGCAAGCTGTTAAACGTATCATTAAATATCTATGTGGCACTGCTAACCTTGTATTATGGTATGCTAGAGATTCATCTTTTAATCTAATAGGTTATTCAGATGCAGACTTTGCAGCTTGTAGGGTGACCAGAAAAAGTACTAGTGGAACTTGCCAATTTCTTGGTGATAGATTGGTGTCTTGGTCCTGTAAGAAGCAAGCATCAATTTCCACTTCTACTACCGAAGCTGAGTACATAGCTGCCGGCAGTTGCTGTTCACAGATCCTTTGGATGAAGCAGCAGCTCGTTGACTATGAAGTTCCATCTCAAGTTTGTCCCATCTATTGTGACAATCAATCTGCCATCTCAGTTTCCAACAATCCGGTCATGCATTCCAAAACCAAGCACATAGACATCAAGTATCACTTTCTGAAGGAACATGTTGAAAAGGGAAACGTGGTGCTGCTCAAAGTTCATACCGACTACCAAAGAGCAGACATACTGACAAAACCTTTAGATCAGAAAAGATTTGAATTCCTCAGAGGTGAACTAGGTATGATTGATTATTTTGGTTAAAATTGTGCTGACCTTGCTATTTGTGTTAGTCTGCCGATAAAAATCAGCAGATCAAAAATTATCTTGCCGACAAACATCATGCCGGTAAATATCTTGCTGATCAACAACTTGCCGAACCATGTCTTGCCGATTCTTCAAAATTCAAAATTCATCGGTAGATCTCAATTCAAACGGATAAGGATTCTCTGACACATGACGTAAGCTTAGTCAAATCAAAGGTACAATCGGTCCACCTCCTCTCTGACACGTGTGTGCTCCGCCTTACCCAAATCGTGTCAAAGATTTATCCCAACTCTTTGTGATAAATCAGAAAGGTAACCTTAACTTTATTGTTGCCGTTTCTACCCTTTCTCTCTCCTAAGTTTAACCGTCTAAATTAAACCGTCCGGTTTGTGAATTCAATGCATTATGTGCGCACGTTCTCCGAGGTATTCGCTACAGTTAAACTCATTATTATTTCTCTTTCTCCCATGCAAACCCTTTCTATTCTCTCTCTCTCTTCCATAACATATATAAGCTACACTTAAAATCCTCTTGATATTTTCGCTCTTTTCTCTCTCCTGATATCTCTACTGCTTGTGTTGTTCATCTTCTTTCATACTCTCTTACGTTCTTCAACTAGAGTTAACACTATTTTCTGGTAACTACTTGATGATTTACACTTGCATTTCAAATCTATTTTGTACTAATTTATTCTAACTTGTGAGATCTTTTGAGTGATTTTGCAGAAAATGTCTAGCAACGAAAATGATATCTATGGAGGCTATGTTGACTCCACCTTCTTCGACGACACTCTTGACGGTGATTTCTTGAAGAATCTTCTGATTGGCTCTCTTCTAGACTCCTTTATCTCTCCAACGGGTATTGAGTTTATATTCTTGGGTCAAGTTCAAGAGTTCTTCTCAAATGCCTCCGTCATCACTGATCGCAATGACTCCTCTGTATTCGTCTCCATCGCCTCAACCGTCGCCGGCGTACCTATCTCCGTTACTCCCTCTTCTATTCATGTGTATTCCCTCTGTTTGGGAATGAGGGTGCTGACTCCATTACTGATGAACAGATTTTGGACAAGGCATGGACCCTTATGAGGGGAACCGATCCCAGACTCAGTGGAGATAACCATCTTAAAGCTCACTACAGAAGAAGATTCTTTGCCCTTGCAGAGATTGTGGATAGATGTTTGGTTTACAGATTTGGCTCTCACAGCCATGTTACTGATGTCCAGTTTGAAGCAATGGCAGCCATCGTGTTGCAAGAAGAGTTCAACTGGTGTGCCTACCTGTTTAGGGTCATTGCCATTGCTGCCGTTAAGTATAAGGAGGATAGAAAGAAGAACAAAGCTCACCCCGGCAAAGGATGCCACTACATGCTGATTAGCACTATCTTGAGGCGCAACTCAGCAATTGTTAGGGCTTCACCGGCACCCCCTAGTCTTGACTTTGATAAGCTCAAATCCTTTAAGCTTACCGATTGGAATAGGATTTCCAAGAAGGCTCCTACCAGCACAATTGTTGTTCCTGCTGCTGGTACCCCTAAAAAGAAGAAGGCAAAGAAAATTGTCAAGGTTGCTGATGTAGTCCCTGCCGACATTTCTACTCCTGCTCCAGTTGCCGACAGGATTCTTGCCGATTCTACTCCAGCAGCTCCAAAGAAGAGAAGGCTAGTCAAAGCTGCCGATAAAGCTCAAGTCAAAAAGTCAAAGGTTGTATCTACTGATGATCTTCCTGCTGCTCCAAAGCCAAAGCCTTCAGTTGCTCAAGTTCCTTCCTCTCAAATTCCTTCTACCGATCCAAGAGCTAAGCAGATCAGGTTTGCACCATCTCTTCTTGCCGGTGCAACTCTTACTGCTCCCTCTATGATTATCAAGTCTGAAACCGATGCTGCCGATGAAATGGATGAGAGAAGAAGACTGATTGGTTCTGACTTAAGGGTAAGAGTCCCTCTTCAAAAGGGAATTCTAGATCTTCCATACTTGCCTGAGCTCCATGCTGCTGCTGATGTAGTCTCTGGACCCTCCGTCAGAAAGTGCAAGCCAATCAGAAATCCAACCTTTCATATATTCTTCAGAAACCATTGGTCTTTCACCAATAAGGTCTTATCAAAGAATTGGGAGTTCCCCTTTGATCATCTCCATCCGTTTGTTCGCCGGTTTCTCCAATTTCATAAGGAAAGGAAGGAGACAGTTCCCCCTGGCAATCGTGCTGATTATGTTGATTTAACAAGTCTGAACAGGGTCACTGATATGTTTAAAGAGAAATTTGTGCCTGTTCAAAAATTCCAAAGGTTGTCTGAAAGTGAGTTAAGATTGAACTTTGGAAGGTATTTTGATTTGCTACCCCTTCCTTGGAATCAAGTCTATCTATTTCAAGATAGGATCAGACAGGATCTGATGGTGCAAGACGTATGGGTTGCCTATGCCTCAGTCTTCAACCAGCGGATGAACTTTGATGAACAAGATCCTTATAAGTTGGGAAGGCCAGAAGATGAGGATGATTTGCTGAACTTCAACGATAATGAAGGGCTGGAGAAGAGTGCTCAAGCTACTCAATTTGTGAAGAATGTGCAGAGGATCACTCTGAATCTGCTGAATGATTCAGAGGCCTTTATCAAGGCTAGAGCTGCTTCTACACCAGCACCTACCTCTATTCCTGAACAAGTTCCTTCACCTGCAATCTCACCCACTCCAACTCCAGTCAGTTCCGTTGATACTGCTGATTTGTTTGCTCTCACAAAGCTGCTGGTGAAACAATCACTTCTTCTGATTCTATCGGTGAGTATGATAAGATTCCGATAAGCATTGTCTTCAAAAAGCCCTCTACTGATCAAGCTCATGCAGCTGCTGCCCCCACTTCTATATCTTCTGCTGAAGCATTTGCTGACTCAGTTCTAGCCAGTGATGGCTCTGAGCGTGGCTCTGCTGATAAGTCTGTTGAACAGACTGTTGAGAAAACTTCAGAAACTCAACCTGCTGATGAGACCAGCACTGCTGATGAATCCTTAGTTAATCAAGTTGAGGAAACTATGGACACTCAACCTCTGATTGTTAAAGAAGACCAACTTGCATCAATTGGGGCAACTATAGAAACTCAATCTGCTGATGAAGTTGGTGGCCTGCTGATATCAGGAGGAGTTTGTGATGAAGAGGTTATTGCTGATGTATATGCTGATGAGCCAACTACCGACACTCATCCATCTGAGATAACTGCCGACACTCAGATTATTAAGGTCCCTATCTCTTTTTCTACTGATGTGATTCTGGTAGCTCCTACTGGTGTTAGAGAGATTGTTGAGTTGGGAGGAGGTGCTGATACAGAGATTGCCAATCAAGATCATAATGCTGACTTTGATGCTCTGATCGCTGCTGATTTACAATTTGAGGAATTTCAGGATGCTTTATTTGCTCCTATTTCCTTTCCTTTGCTTCCTGCTCCCGAGGCCTTCATTGCTCCAGTTGTTGCTGATGAAGCACAACCTGTTCCTGTTGCTGCAGCTGCCGGTGGGAATGACAGCTCCGATGAAATAGATCCTGATGATTATATAGAGCTGCCGTCAAATTCTCTCCGATCAATTCCAAATCCTTTTGGCCCCAATCATTCTTTTCTTCCGGGCTCAACGAGTGAACAGCTTATTTTCTTGCCCTGGATTAAACCTGAATTAAAAAGAAGGAAAGGGAAAGCTCCCAGGGTCTCCAAGCTCAAGGTGAAAGGACCACCAGCGTTTGAACCTCTCCATTGCTTGCCAGGAAAGCTCAAAATTGGCGGCAAAATTCATCTCCCTGGTCCATCACCCAAGGAAGTCAGCATCGCCACGAATGGACTGATGATGAGATGCATGATGATAAATGATGAACTCCATGACATTCTTGAATACCAAGCCACTAATTCTCGAGGTCTTTTGCACTTGGTAAAATCTGCTGCTCTTGCATTAACTCTGCCGATGTTCCATCCAAGACAGCGTGCCGATCATATGGTCTATACCTCAAGGCTGATGAATGCCGGGTTAATGACCATGATTCTTGAAGGTCATGCTTATTTGAATTTTATCCTGGCTATCTTTCTTTCTCTGGAGGACAATGGTGTGTTCCATCTGCCGGTTGAACGTGCCGTTATTATTCATCCTTCATTTCCTTTGCCGATCGTCCGTGCCGATGTATCTTCTGCTGATCTTGTTGCCTCCACATCTGTTCCTGCTGAGTTCCTTCTTGCCGACAGATATGCTGCTGATGCTTCTTTTCTTCAACAAGCTTTGCCTCTGCCAGCTGCTCCCTCTCCTGTGCCAGCTTCTCCATTACTGATTGTTCTATCTTCAGATGATGAGTTGACTGTGCCTGCTCCTGAAGGTCTTGTAGAAGATGCTGATATTATCAATGAAGACTTCATTCCTTCCTTCCTGATGCATTCTTCTCTTGGACTGTCAAAACCCGTGGTACTGAATAGTATGTATGAATACTTCAGTTACCTTGAAGGGGATACTGAAAATATGCAAGTGCCTGTTACTCGTGCCGATCTGGGCGATACTGGCCTCTTCCTCCGTGACAAGTTGAACCATATTCATGAGGATCTTTCTGACAAAATCCTTAAGTCCAATCAGGAGGAGGAAAGCAAAAGAATCCAAGACTTGAAAGATCTACTGGAGGACAGAGAATCTAGGCTGATTACCCTCTCAGAAAGTTTGGGAAGTATGCATTCAATTCAACAGCAACTAGTTGATGACCAAAGGTTGCAGATCAGAGACCTAGAAAGGACTGAAAAAGATTTATCTGCTGCCAAGTCTGCTCTTGCTGATGCTCAAATGAAGATAGCTGCTCTGGAAATCAATAATGCAATGCTAACTGAAAGACTGGAGAGCACTCAAAGAAGGAAGAAGAGAGAAGCTGAAAAGAAAGAGAAAAGAGCAAAGAAGAAAGCCAAGCTTACCGACTCTACATCAAAGGCCATTGACCAGCAAGAGGACCCTCCTGTTTCCTAGTCAATATAGCCAATGATATAGATATCCAGAAGACCTTCAACGATTTATCCAAGACTTCTTTGCTAACCATTACTGTCTTGTGTGCTTATTTTTATATGTTATATTCTCTTATAATATCTGCTGCTTTTCATGCTAACTTTGTTTTGCAGATTATTATTCTCCCTGCTGATCATAGTAATCAGCAACTCATTTTTCTTTTCTTTTACTCTTAACTTTTTATCATTTTGTATTTTTACCTTTTTAAGACATCTAGTGTGTGACTTGGCTTAGGGAATGATAATAAATAGACATTCCTTATACATTCTTTTACTAAGCAAAGATAGATGTTCTTGGATAGGGTGATTGGACTTAAGCAATTAGGAGGAGATTGTTGTTCAAATACATGCTTAGGACATAGAATTGCTTAATCCCAATCATAGTTATCACTTAGGATCCCCCAATTTTATTAGAACCTTTGTAAGGTACTCTTAGGATTCTTGGTGACCAGCACAGGTGTATTCCAACTCTTCAAACAAGGCAAACCAGCAAGAGGAAGCAAATCAGCAGACCAGTAAACTAGTTGCCGATCAACTTGATAAACAAGTTGCCGATCAACTCCATTCTCAACTTGCCGATAAAGAAAGACAGTCTGTACTGTCAGTCAGGTTACATCGTTTCATCTTAAAGTCAACCTTGCTGATTGTCCCTGTCCTTTCTTACTGTTTTATCTAAAAGTAGTTTACCTGCTCTGTAATGATTGCTGCGCCGTCTGACACATAGCTACTTTTAGCTATACTCTGTCTCTACTTGCTTTTTGCAGGTAACCGGTTGAGACAAAGGGGTCTTTACCCATCAGACTTTTGCGAGCATGCGTGTACCACATATCTTCTTCATTAATGCTAAAGATACCGCATTTAATGCTCCTCAACTACCCAGCTGGATATTCAAATTGCAAGCCTTCTTCTACAAGACTCAAGACATTTACTCCTCTTATAAATAGTGGACTTGGAGCATTGAAGAAGGTTGGTGAAAATAGAGCATTGAAGAGAGTTGAATGTTTTTTGAGTATTCATTAAAGACTCAAACATTCTGTGTCCAGATAATCATTAGATCATTTAATAGGACATACACTTGTGCACCAACTCAAACAACATTGTTAGTATTCCCGAACTAGATCATATAAGGAATACGTTGTTTAAGTTATTCACACACCCACCTGAGTGAGATAAGTTCTCTTGAACTTGCCGCTCAAATACACTTGGTCAGAATTATTTTACGATCCATTAGAAATTTCTAGAACTTAGTCTTTGTATACCGGCAAAGCTGTGCTTGTAATAGACTAGAGATATCTAATAGTACTCTTAACCCAAATCCAAGTTCTGACCAAACTTGGTAGAGGACGTAGCAGTATTTACAATGTGAACCTCTCCAAATCCCTGTGTCTCTGTTGCTTACCTTATCATTGCCGGTTGGAATTCTATCACCGGCAGATTGCATATGTTCGTACTGATTCATTGTAATTTCCATTGACCAATCTCTTGAAACTGCATTGAACTTTTAGAAACAACTTGTGTTTAAACTAAGCTCTGAAAATCTTTTATACACTGATTTTGTGTGAGTTAAAACTAAGTCATATTTTACCCGCTGCGCTTACTGATAATAGTTTGCAAACTGTTAAGTGACTTTGCATTTAAAAATGTTTCTTTGTAAAAGTTTTAAAAAGGCTATTCACCCCCCCTCTAGCCTATTTTCCTACCAATTGGGTCTAACAAAGCTTGACATCTCTCTTGACGAGGAACAAATCCTATCTTGACTTATTACTCTTCCCTACATGATTCCGATTACGCCAATCATATTCTTTATAACTACCCGGTTAGGGGTAACGTTTGAATATGTCAAACGTAATGTTCATCAAGTGGAAGACTGTAATAATCTCAGGTCTTAAAAATTCAAGTGATATAACTATATGAGACTTAATTATGACATTGTGACCATGACATAAATCTCATACGGGTCAGTCCAATATTTTTTCTCCAACAAATACCCACAAGTTTTATTGTATCCCATACACCATAATCATCATATGATTATCTATTAAACTTATACTAACAATTAATCATAATTATCAGGGACGGGGATTATTATAATAAACATGCAAAGGATATAATAATTAAACATTCAATATCTTTATTAAAACATAATCAATAGATAACATTAATCGTTCTCATAACGTGCCTAGAGCATACAACACCAACAATCTCCCACTTACACTAGGCCTAATTAATGTATCGAATACCCATAGACCTAACATGACCATCATGCTTTGATTGTGGAAGACCATTTATCAATGGGTCGACAATGTTATCATCAGTCGGTACTCTGCATATATTTACGTCTCCTATATCAACGATCTCTCGAATGATATAAAAACGCCTAAGTATATGTTTATATTTCTGATGTGATCTTAGTTCCCTTGCTTGAGCAATAGCACCATTATTATCACAATAAAGGTCTATTGGGTTAGCAATGCTAGGAACCACCTCAAGTTCACCAATGAACTTCTTGATCCAAACAGCCTCTTTTGCAGCATCGGATGCAGCAATATACTCATCTTCCGTTGTGGAATCTGCGACGGTACTTTGCTTAGAACTCTTCCAGCTAATAACACCTCCATTTAGCATAAATACAAATCCAGATTGCGATATTGAATCATCCTTGTTGCTTTAGAAGCTTGCATCTGTGTAACCACTTACAACAATATCATCTTCCATACCTCCATACACCAAGAATGAATCTTTAGTCCTTCGCAAGTACTTAAGAATCGTCTTGACTACAATCCAGTGTCTCTCACCAAGATCTGATTGGTATCTGCTCGTCATGCTCAAAGCATACGAGACATCGGGTCTAGTACATATCATAGCATACATGATTGATCCAATTGCAGAATCATATGGAATTCCAATCATTCTCTCATGCTCATCAGTTGTCTTAGTACACTGATTCTTGCTTAGAGTTATGCCATTGCCTACTGGCAAATTTCCTCTCTTAGAGTTTCCATGCGGAATCTCTTAAGAACTTTGTCAATATATGTATCTTGACTTAAACCAATCAGTTTCTTAGATCTATCACGATAGATCCTAATGCCAAGGATATAAGCGGCTTCTCCCATATCTTTCATTATAAAACACTTTTCTAACCAAGTCTTCACATACTGTAGTGCAGGAATGTCGTTTTCAATGAGCAATATGTCATCAACATATAGTACTAGAAATAATACTACACTCCCACTAATCTTCTTGTAAACACAAGGTTCATCTTCGTTCTTGATGAAGCCAAACTCTTTGACCGATTCATCAAATCAAAGATTCCAACTCCTAGATGCTTGCTTCAATCCATAGATAGATCTTTGCAACTTGCATACTTTATTAGAATTTTCTAGAATTACAAAACCTTCAGGTTGTGTCATATAAACATCCTCAAGCAAGTTCCCGTTAAGGAACGCTGTTTTGACATCCATTTGCCATATCTCATAGCTAAAATATGCGGCTATGGCAAGTAAAATTCTTATAGAATTGATCATTGCTACGGGCGAAAAGGTTTCATCATAGTCGATTCCATGAACCTGCTTATAGTCTTTCGCTACAAGTCTAGCTTTATAAGTATACACTTTTCCATCCATGTCAGTTTTCTTTTTGAAAACCCACTTGCATCCTATGGTTTTTACACCTTTAGGCGCATCAATCAAGTTCCAAACTTGATTATCATACATGGATTTAATTTCAGATTTCATGGCTCCAAGCCATTTATCTAAATCAGGAGCGGACATCGCTTCTTGGTAGGAAGTAGGTTCGTCATCAACTATGACTTCTACTTCATTGTTATCCGTCATGAGAAATCCATATCTCTCAGGTTCGGATCGCACCCTACCAGTTCTGCGAGGAACTTGAGTATTCTGAATAGGTTCCACAACTCCTTGTGAAACTTGTTCAGATCCAACATTTTGTTCCATGTTATTTTCGGGTTCTCGAACCTCTTCGAGATTAATTTTACTCCTACTAATTCCTTTGGAGAGAAACTCTTTCTCTAGAAAGGTACCATGACGGGCAACAAACACTTTGTTTTTCGCGCGGTTGTAAAAGTAATAACCCTTAGTTTCCTTAGGGTAACCAATGAAAATACATTTATCAGATTTGGGTGTAAGTTTGTCAGATATGAGTTTCTTAACAAATTTCACAACCCCAAATCTTCATGAAAGACAAACTAGGTTTTCTTCCATTCCACATCTCATATGGAGTCTTTGGAACATATTTTGTTGGAATATTATTTAGTGTAAAAGCAGCAGTTTCTAGTGCATGTCCCCAAAGGATAAAGGAAGATCAACTTGACTCATCATGGAGTGGACCATATCTAATAAGGTCCTATTTCTCCGCTCAGACACACCATTCCATTGTGGTGTTCCAGGTGGAGTTAATTGTGAAACAATTCCACAATCTTTAAGATGATTGTCAAATTCTTGGCTTAAATATTCTCCACCACGATCAGATCGAAGTGCTTTAATAGTTTTGACAAGTTGATTTTGTTCTTCATTTTGAAATATTCTAAATATCTCAAAAGACTCACTTTTATGTTTCATTAAGTAGACATAGCCATATCTACTAAAATCATCAGTAAAAGTTATGAAGTATTGATATCCTCCCCTAGCATTGCAGCTCATTGGTCCACACACATCAATATGTATGAGTGCCAATAAGTCACTAGCCCTTTTACTACTCTTAGTAAAAGGTGCCTTAGTTATCTTTCCAAGTAAACACGACTCACAAGTTTCATATGATTCAAAATCATGTGAATCTAAAAGTCCGTCCCCATGGAGTTTTGAGATACGCTTCTCATTAATATGACCAAGACGGCAATGCCACAAATAAGTATGATTTACATCATTAGGTTTGGATTTCTTATTTACATTATAGACATCCTCACTATTCACATTCTCAATGTCAAGAATATAAAGGCCATTAAATGAACATGCAGTACAATAAAACATATCATTTAAATAAAAAGAAAACTTCTTACTATCAATAAGAAACTTAAAACCTTCATTATCCAAACAAGAAATTGAAATAATATTTCTACTTAAATCCGGAACGTAATAACAATTGTTCAAAACAAGAATTAATCCACTAGGTAAAATGACATCATATGTTCCTACGGCTAATGCATCAACTCTTGCTCCATTCCCCACATGTAGGTCCACTTCACCATCTTTAAGTAACCTTCTATTCCTTAGTCCCTGTACATTTAAACAAATGTGAGATCCACATCGGGTATCTAATACCCAGGAGCTAGAAGTAGAAGAAGAACATCTATAACATAGATACCTGAAGTAGTGGCAGTCCCACTGCTCTTCTTCTTCTTCATCTCTTCCTTGTAAACCTTGAAATTATGTTTCCAATGACTAATCTCATTGCAGTGGAAACAAATTGCATCCTTTTGGGAAGCAGGTTTAGCCACATTAGCATTGGCAACAGTTGCCTTGCTAATCTTGGGTTTGACAACTTTTGTCTTACCCCATTTTCCTTTGCCTTTCTGGCCCTTTCCTTCCTTTGACACTATGAGCACAGGAGCGGATTCTTTACCGATTTTCTTTTCCGCTGTCTTTAGTATCCCATGCAACTCAGACAGGGACTTATCCATCCCATGCATATTAAAGTTCATTATGAACTGATTATAGATTTTGGGCAATGAATTAATAATAAAGCTGGTGGCCAACTCAACATCAATGGGATGGCCAAGCCTCTCTAGATGCTCAAAGTAAGCCTTCATCTTTAGAACATGAGGGCCCACAGCCTGCCCATCACTCATCTTACATGAGACAATGGCAGCTATAGTGTCGAACCTTTCCTGCCTTGTATGTTCTTGAAGCATATCTTTCAACTCAACAGCAAGGTCATATGCCTCCAAGTGTTCAAGAGTCTTCTGAAGCTCAGAACACATGGCAGCAAGCATGAGACAAACCCACCTCACGAGAATCACTCTTGTGCTTCTTGTAGGCGTTTCTCTCATCCTTGGGGGCAGATGATTCAGGTTCACGGATCCAATCCGTGAAGTTAGATCCATTTTCTTGAAGTTTTTCCTTCTCAAAGATAGATCACAATGATAAAGAACTTGAATTTTGAGTCATTATCTACAATTATGCAAACATGTAATCACATATAAGTATCAACTTAATTTTAAAGATATTATTAATATTAGTATTTCACAAATACTCCCACTAAATTATATAACCTTCAAATATATCCAATGTATCATATAATTTAAATGGGCTAAGATCCATATTTCACTTAACTTTGAGTCGGCTAGGGCACGACTGCTCAAAATAAGTTATTTAGGTAGACAACTCCTTGTCGATAATATCATATATGACTCTTAGATATTTTATGAGATTTTAGACATCATATGTCTAACATGTTTTAATCTCATTTGTACCTTAGGCCCAAAACTGTTTTGATAACCTAATCAAGTCAAACCATTTTAAACGTATAGGAATCACTGTTTCCTCATTTTGCTCATAGATGAGTAGAATTAATGCGCCTACGCTAGGGCGTAACCCACATAAAACTATCCATGTACTCACAAGTGTTTTAATCATGGATTGACACAAAACTTAAATTTTAAAGAAGGTTCACTACATATAGCATATAACACATTTATGATCACATAAGATAAAAATGTTACATATCAAGTTTAGTCACTAAATTAATCTCCATTAATTTAAGCATGATATTATGTGTCATTAGTTTCTCTATAATTATGAGGATGAGACTATTTGAACTTTGGTTATTATTTCCAAATCAAGACAACAAGAAGTACGGTCGAACTAAGCCATAGGCAACCACAATCCTGCACTAATTCAAGAAACCAAGAAAGTATTCCATGTGGCCGAAACTAAGCAATAGATGGTCTCGATGAACGTATGCCAATTGCATTCAAAAATTCCACATGGATCTCCAATCTTTGAATCAAGAACTTTGTTTCTCAATTTTAGCAAATATGAACTCTTCATAATTCTAACTTCGTTTTATCTTTGAATCTTTGATTACGATCAAGTTTGGGAAACACGGTCTCGAGAACGTAGGCTAGCCATCCAAACCTTGAACCAATCTCAGAATTCAACAGACTAAAACAAATAGGAAATTCAAACCACGAATCCACCCCACGACCCTAGCCAAACTCCCGCACCAGACCCGGAGGTCCGACCAGGTCGCTTGCTAGGTCCGGTCGGACCTTCTGGAAAAATTCAAAATTTTTCAAGTTCAAAAATTTGTCACAAAATTGTTTTCCCCCGATTCAATTAGGAGTTGGTGTTCTTGATGATTCAATCACCATGAACATCAGAACCTTGAATAAACAATTTATTCATGAATCTCTTAGATTATCAAAACTTTGATCAAATCAAAAATTGATGATCCAAACAATTTTAAATCCAACATAATTTTTATTGCGATTGAATAGTGCGATTAAAGTTTATAACACAATAAACCACATAAACGCATGTAACACATAAATATCATAATCCCAATATTCAAATCATGCTAGGCACATAAACAATTATATACACATAACATGATTATGTATTGAAATAATCAACATGAACGGGGCTCTGATTAGGGATGGCCAAAACCGGTTCCGGGCCCGGTTCCGGTTCGGAACCGCCGGTTCCGGTTCATCAAAAGGGTGACCCTTAACGGCCCGCACTTACCCCGGTTCCGGTTCCGGTTTGGCACAATACGGTTCCGGTTCGGTCCGGTTCCGGTACGGTTCCGGTCGGTTCCGGTCCTCTCCTTTAAAATTATTGAAAAACAAGGGATTTTCGGTACGGTTCCGGTTCCGGTTCCGGTCCGGTTCGGCATATATGTGACCTGAACCGGCCCGCATGCCTTGCGGTTCCGGTTCGTCCGGTTCCGGTTTCCTCCCCGGTTTGCTCCGTTCCGGGCTTTTTCGGTCCGGTTCCGGTCCGGTTTTCCGGTTCCGGTCCGGTTCCGGTCCGGTTTGGCCATCCCTAGCTCTGATACCTCTGTTGGGTTTCATAGTAACACGCACAGCGGAATATAGCATTTAAAATTTTATGAAACCCAAAGCCTATAGATCCATTCATATGATTATGTCAAATACATCTACAATGAATATAAGAATACTAACCCTTGAAGCGTTTGATTTAACAACATTGAACTCGGTGGAGCCTTTCGAACTTGATCACGAACACGATCACGAGCAAGATCACGAACTTGAAGTTGATAAGCTTCACCCTCTAACGGTATTCACACCACGAACGAATATAAAGAAACTCTTGATCTTGGTTGCTAGACCAATTTGTGAAACACACTTTCCAATGATGAACTATATGGAATTAATATGTGATATCTTGTTCTTCACTTTTTTGATCTTAGAACAAGAATAAAACCTCTCAAACTCTTTGAAAGTTCTCACAATGCATTAGGACTGATTAGGCTGTTTAGAGGCTGTTTATATACTTGATAAACCTATTCCAAATAGGTAACAAATGATTAAACCCGCAAGAAAATGTATTAGGAAAAACCTAGTATAAACAGGTCTTGAGGTCCGCCCAGGTACAGCAACTGGTCCACCCGGGTTTACATGTGGTCGGCCGGGTCCTTATAAGGTCCAACCGGACCTTCCCCTTTTTCCAGTTTTCTCCTCTAATTTCCTAATATTCCTCAAAGTCCCTTCGACCCTAATTCTAATTAAGTCCTTTTAGGATTCGTTCTAATGTGTGTGACCCTTTAGGATTATACTAAGTTGACAATGGGCATAAACCCATAAGATATGATTAAGTTCTAGCAAACCGTCATACCTACCCAATTAGTATATCTATATAAGTTCGTATCCTTTAATAGAAGATATCACAATCTCTTTGTTCACAATGTCTATTGAATGTAAGCCATGATCAATGGTCAACTTACTTTGTTCAATGCTTTCTCGATCCCGAATGTATTGATACTACAAATCATATTTGAGCACGCCATGCATTTCATCAATACCATTCATCGAGTGGCCAAAGCTTGACATCTCTCTTGACGAGGAACAAATCCCATCTTGACTTATTACTCTTCCCTACATGATTTCGATTACGCCAATCATATTCTTTATAACTACCCGGTTAGGGGTAACGTTTGAATATGTCAAACGTAATGTTCATCAAGTGGAAGACTGTAATAATCTCAGGTCTTAAAAATTCAAGTGATATAACTATATGAGACTTAATTATGACATTGTGACCATGACATAAATCTCATATGGGTCAGACCAGTATTTGTTCTCCAATAAATACCCACAAGTTTATTGTATCCCATACACCATAATCATCATATGATTATCTATTAAACTTTATACTAACAATTAATCATAATTATCAAGGAGGATTATTATAATAAACATGCAAATGATATAATAATCAAACATTCAATATCTTTATTAAAACATAATCAATAGATAACATTAATCGTTCTTATAACGTGCCTAGAGAATACAACACCAACAAGCATACAACACCAACAAGCATAACTGACAAATTGGTAATGCATCTTGCGAAGCAGCCCAAACAAAGTGCTGAGCTCCAAAAGAAGTTGAAAGATGCCAGATATAAGTCCACAGGAGATAAGGTTGATCAATGGTTGGGTATTCCTTTTCATACAGCCATTTATATGTGGCCTTTATTGAAAAATTAGGAGAGGCATCAGCGAGCCAAGCAATGGTGTCTTTTTGAGAGAATAAAGGCCAAGGAAATAGGTGATTCCTGTTAGAATATTCTGAAAGATTTGTAGCTATGTCTGTTTCTGGAAATGACCACTTGTGAGGACACTTGTGATCAAGGATGATTACACAAGTGACAAGACAACTGTCGACGAACAGAGAATAAATGCAGCGGAAATTAAAACACGAATTAAACACTTCAGCAAGACTATACTTGCTGGAAAACTTTCATTAATAAAAGATCTTGCAGAATACAAGATACTAAATGAATACAATGAAATAAATAATTAAAAGACTAAATGAGATCTAGACTTCTAGAACTAATCAAACACTAAACAACCTTGAAGAACTAAAATGATCAAATCACAAAAGCTTCAAGGCCAAAGATGATCAGCAATATGATGTTCTTAATACAATTTTTATTGCAAAGAACCTCGAAGGATATTGGAGTTTGATCAAGAAAAAGACTTCAAGAAAAAATGGACTCTTTAAGAAACTCGATTTGTCTTTTGAATGATCTGAAAATCCGTGGAGAAAAATGACTGACTCCTCCTTCTTTTATAGCCTCCAACCCTAGAGTCCTACAAATAAGAGATCCACTTTGTAGGAGGAAATGATTAGTATTGTTAGTAAAAGATAAATACAAAAAAATATAAATCCTAAAATAACTACCAAAGATAAAATAAATAACTAATATAATACAAATAACCTAAATTATACACAACTTAAATAAGGATAATATACAAACTAAATTAAAATAAAATACAAATCAGAATTACAAAAATCAAAAAGATATTAAGAGTATTTTATACTCTTTCATAATAGATGGAAGGAAATAACTCAACAAATTGATTCTCCAGCCTCGATAATCCCGAAATAAACTATAGGTTTTGTCAACCAAGATGTGGGAATAGGCAAGGAGTTTGTCCAATCCAAATATCAACCTAAAATCGAATAATATTCCCATCACCAACTGTCCAAGCAACTGCTGAGTGGAAGAGAGATGAATGTTTTGCTAAAGATTTCCAGATCCAAGAAGCTTCCAATAACGATGTGTAAGGATGGTACTTTGATTTGATCATTTTTGCCCATAAAGAATCAGGCTTTGAGAAAAGATGCCATAGAAGTTTCATAATGAAAGCCTTATGAGAATTTCCTAATTTTTTCCAAGCAAGAAGAGGACAAGTTTTATGATTCGCCTATTTCCCTAATAAAAATATTGAAGGGAAGATGTGTACCGATGAAGAACACCCTTTGGGATAGGTAAAGCAGACATAGTATACATAGGAATCGCGTTGTTAGGATCGGAAGGTAGTATATTTGTGATGGAGGAATTTAGATAAAGTGGGGCAGAAGGTAAGTTTCACTTAGGCGTGATCACGCCTAAGTCTAAAGAGTCTTCTTTAGAATATTTTGAGAAGTATAGATGAGAAGGCTATTTTATATTTCTTCAACTCATACTTTGCATCAACCATTACATGGCTATTTATACTACACATAGGAAAATTCTAGAGAGACTTTACATGATCTCTAACTTATCATTAAAGAGATACATGTTCTACTTTATTCATAAACCAACTAGTAAATGTACTAGACTATTCAAATAACCATAACCACTAAGACTTTTGGTATTTCTTGCACATGCACATTAATCAACATACTCCCCCTTAATGTGCTGCCACACCTCCAAGATACTCCCTCAATTGTTGAAACTTTTCTTTGGAAGTGCCTTGTAAATATGTCCGCAACTTGCTCCTCACTCTTTCAATAGTTGAGCTCGATCTCACCTTCTTCAATAGCCTCACGAATGAAATGATGTTTGATCGCAATATGACGACTACGACTATGAAAAACTGGATTTTTAGCCATAGCAATTGCAGATTTATTATCACAAAAAACTGTAGTAGCCTTCTTTTGAATCTCACCAACATCCTCCAAAATTCTTCGAAGCCATATAGCTTGAGATGTAGCTATAGCAGCTGAAACATATTCAGCTTTGGTAGATGATTGAGCCAATGATTTTGTTTCTTTGATGACCAAGAAATCATTCCCGATCCAAGAGAAAATGCATAGTCGGAGGTACTTTTCATATCATCAACACAACCTCCCCAATCACTATCACAATAACCACTCAACTTAACACTAGGATGCTTCTCATACTTGATGTCAAATCTTGTTCTTCTCTATGGAATGAATTTCTTCTCCATTGCTTTTCTCACTCTTTCTCCTTGTAAACTTCTTCAAATTTTTCTGGTTCTAAAACACAAAAATTGCATCTTGCATAAACATCACTCAAACTCCTCCTTTTCCTGCGGAACCGGGAGAGAATGAACTTGAACTTGAACTTCTTGGAGAGCTTCCGGGTGAATCAGGACCATTATTTGGATGATCTTCATCAAGATCCCCACCTTCACTATTTCTTTTTCAACATCACTTTCATCATCATCTTGAAAAACTCCACCATTTTTTATTCCTTTTTTCTTCCAATCCCAAAAAGCATTCTCATCAAACAACACATCTCGACTAATCAAAACTTTGTTGTCTTTCAAACTCCAAACTCGATAGCCTTTTGACATGGTACTATACCCAATAAAGATACACTTTTCACTTGCTTCATCTAGCTTTCTCCTTTTTTTCTTTTAGAACTTGAGAGTAACAAATACACCCGAACACCTTCAAATGTCTCAAAGATGGATTTCTTCCACTCCATGCTTCAAATGGTGTTTTGTTGAACAATGCCTTTGTGGGACTTCTATTAATTAAGTACACGGCCGTATTCACAGCTTCACCCCAAAACTCTTTGGCAATCCTTTTGCATGAATCATCGACTTATCCATTTCTTCCACCGTTTGATTTTTCCGCTCACTTACTCCATTTATTGTGGAGTATAGCGAACCGTGAGTTGCCTATCAATTCCTCATATTCACAAAACTTGTCAAACTCATTATTATTATATTCCTTGCCTCTATCAATTCTAAGAAATTTAATAACATGCCCACTTTGTTTTTCAACAAGAGATTTAAACTTCTTAAAAATGGAAAACACCTCCGATTTTTGCTTCATGAAATAAACCAAGTCATACGAGAATAGTCATCAATAACAAAATAAAGTACCTATTCTTGCATTAGTTGGATTCTCCATTGGACCGTACACATCCGTATGAATTAGCTCAATTTTCTCCTTTGCACGCCAAGCACCACTCTTCGAAAAAGATTGACGATGATGCTCCCAAGTGCACATCTTCACAAACTTCATGAATCTCCTCAATCCTTATAAGCCCTTGAACCATGTTCTTTTGTTCAAGTAACTTGAGACTATGAAAATTCAAATGCCCAAGTCTCTTATGCCACAACCACGAATCTTCAAGAATGTGAGCCTTCAAAGCTACATTTTCACCATACTTGAAAACAAGAGATAAACTCCGATTTCTCTCCATTTTGATAGAAGCCACCAATTGTTGTGAACCATTTTTTCATAAATCTTGCAAACTATTATCTTGAAATCACCGCATATCCATGCTCCACAAGTTTTCCAACGCTCAATAAATTTGATCCAACTCCGGAACAAGCAATACATCATGAATGAGTTTTTCTCACTTCTTTGTTTGCACACGAATAGTTCCCTTCCTTGTGCCTTCGCCAAAGATCCATTTCCCATCTTCACTTGTGAATCTATGGAGGTATCCATAGCCACAAAAATTGATTTGTCTCCCGTCATGTGATTGCTACAACCGCTATCAAGGTACCACCATCATTCTTGTATTCGGTTGCACTTTGACAAGCATAGAACATGTGCCCTTCACTTCCTTTCTCCTCCATAAAATTTGCTCCTGTTGCGGATTCTCACCCTACAATCTTTCTATTTATGCCCAAAATTTTGACACCGGTAACACTTTGATTTGCCTTTAAACCAACAATCTTCAAAATTGTGACCATTCCTCCGCAAATTTTACAACCTTGAGAATTTTGTGAATTTCTTCCATGATCTTGACTTGCTACCACCATCAAAATTATGTCTTCCTCCACCTCTAGAACCTCTACCATAGCCTCTTCCTTGGTTTCCACCATGTCGACCGCCTCTAAATGAATCTCCAATTCTTTAACCGCTACTTTCAACACTTTCTCAACTTCCTTCGAACCAAAATTGAGATTAGATTGGAAAGCACCCTCAATAGATTTTTCGGAGTGTCTTTCTAATCTTTTCTCATGAGCCTTCAATGAACCCATCAAATCTTGAATCGTCAATGTAGCAATATCTTGGTTTCCTCAATAATCGCACCATACCATCAAATTTAGGAGGTAAACTAACAAAACTTTTTTCAACAACTCTACTATTTTCAACTACTTCACCAAGCCCACGCATTTGATTAATAACATCCATCACCCTAGTATAATAACTTTGAACACTTTCATCTTCTTTCATTTTAAATTCTCCAACTCTCTCCTAAAAGTTTGAAGATTGACATTTTTTACCTTCAAATCGCCTGGAACTCTTTTCGAGAATATCCATGCTTCTTTTGCTCTAGTTGCTCTCATTATTCTTGAGAACAACTCTGATGACACGCCTGGTTGGATAAATGAAAGAGCCTTTGCATTTTCTTTCGGTCCTCCTTTAATTTTCTCCTGCTTCATCGTTTAACTCCCTTTCGGGTTCTACAAATCCGTCTTCAACGTACTCCCACAAATCTTTATAAATAAAGATTGTTCTCATCTTCAAACACAATGATCATAATTCCGCCGGAAAATATTGGGATAGGTGGTGACTCACTCGAATTGGTCATTTTGCAAAACTCTCTCTCTCTTCTCTCTCTCTTTTATCTACCTTCAACAGAACCGAAGCTCTGATGCCACTTGTTAGGATCGAAGGTAGTATATTTGTGATGGAGGAATTTAATAAAGTGGGGCAGAAGGTATGTTTCACTTAGGCGTGGATCACACTTAAGTCTAAAGAGTCTTCTTTAGAATATTTTGAGAAGTATAGATGAGAAGGCTATTTTATATTTCTTATTCTTCATGCTCATACTTTCATCAAACATACATGGCTATTTATACTACACATAGGAAAATTTAGAGAGACTTTACATGATCTCTAACTTATCATTAAAGAGATACATGTTCTACTTTATTCATGAACCAACTAGTAAAT